>VYXC01004908.1:1616345-1709938 GCA_013397175.1 Platysteira castanea
CTCGTCCCACCGACCGGCGGATGGGCACGGAGAGGGCAGTGGGTCGGCCATGGCCAGCGGCGGCCCTGAGGAGGGGGAGAGGGTGGCGGGGGAAGAACAAGCCCTGAGGAAGCTGGTCGTCCGGCTCCAAAACGTCCAGGAGAGGAAGCGGCTGGAGACGCTGGTGCAGACCCTGAGCGATCTGCTGGAGCTGGCGGCCCGGCAGAGCGGTGAGCCCCCTGCCATGCCCTGCCCTGCCCTGCCCTGCCCTGCCCTGCCCTGCCCTGCGCTGCCCCGTGCCGCCCGCCGCCCGTCGCTAAAGTGGTCTCTCTTGTCTCTGTCCCCTCACAGCTCCCCGGCTCTTCAGCGGCAAAAACGTCCACGTGCCCCTGCTGCTGGTGGTGGATCTGTACCCGGGAGCGGCGGGCGTGCAGCAGGTCAGGGGCCGGGCGGGGGCCGGGGCCGCTTCCCCCGCTCCGGCTGTGCTCTGCGGGACGAGCGAGCGCGCGGCCCTTCCCGGCATAAAGTTCTTGTTCGGCTTGTTGATTTCTCCTTAACTTGCCGTCTGTCTCCTGGGCCGCTTCATGAAGTGCTCTGATCTGTAGAAGGGCGCTGTCACCGCTGGCATTTAAAGGGACCAAGCGTTCCAGCTTATTGCAGACGCCACTGGCTGCGTCTCTGTTTTTACCGGCAGAAGGAGGCGAAATAGAATATAAAAATTAAGCAATGTGAATACAGTGTAATGCAGGGTTCTAAACTACCAGTAATGTTATCTAATATAATTTTGACGTGTCCATATTGAATTTTGCCATGGTCAGACAAGCTTCGGAAAAGCATGATTTTACGATAGAAATTCATGTGTGTGTAGCCATATCCTTGAGAGTTGTGCTAGCAGAGTTTTTTAAAGGCAGAGGGGAATATTTTAGTTAAGAGTAAGTTCTGCAATTTAAGGTTCTGCCTGCCTGCTCCTGTAATTTAGCATTGACCCATTTGGACTAGGTGTGGCACTTGCACAATTTGATGTTATACTTACGGTACAGCTGCCAGACTTGTCATACAAAACAGTGTCACTGGTCCTGCTCCTTCCTGGCAGGCATATATTAAATTTCTGACTGTGCTATGCGTAGAGGATGTTTATAAGCTCCAGATTTCTGTGCAACTCACTTGATTTTTTTTTTTTAATTATTAAGCCCATTTATATAGTTACAATATTTTTGGCATATTTTTGGGGTTTTTTTCAATTCAGGTGGGAAGGCAAAACATATATTGCAAATGCTTCTTAAATAATAATACTATATTTTAAAGTTTTGGGTTTAGAGGTTTTTCTGTGTACTGGACCTTAGCTAAAGGTTGAAAGCCCAAAATTCAGATTAAGTATGAAATTGTATTTCTGTAGTAATTAATCTGAAATAACAGTGATCTCAGATTTTCTTTGAAGACTAAATATTTGTGCAGTGCCTGAAGGTTTTACTTATTTTACTATTTGATTGTCAGGTTGTTAACAAATACATGAAGATGAATCAGCAGTTATTTTCAAGATAAAGCATATTACATATATAATAGTTTTTATAACTTCTGCCTAGAAGTTTAAACTAGGAAGTAAAACATCAATCACAACAAGAAGTAGGTATGAAATGATAGCATGAGACTCTCAAAATTGCATAAGGAAGATAGTGATTAATTTTCATTTTAACTCTGTTAAAATACCTCACTCTAATGCAGAATTTTAAAATTAATTTTAATCTTCTACCTGCCTACGTTTTCAGTCATGCAGTGTTTCAGTTTAGAAGTTCTGGACCTCCTTTACATTACTACATTGTGTTGGAGTGGGGAAATTCATAGCCAGTGCAAAGCTCAAATCCCGTTCCTCCTAAAATGTCTTAGGCAGCTCTTTTTTCACGTTCAGTGTTTACACAATGTTACAGATGTTTACCAACATTCACACGTTGTAAGTAGAGCTCTGTCTTTTTGCTTTGTTCACTGCTCTTTGTGAATAAATTCTCGCTTTACAGCAGTGGTGAAGTAATGAGATCCTGATTTCAGTGCAGTCTCTTTGCACTATTAATGATTTTTTATAGAATAAATAATTAATCATTCTCCTTTTACTTTTGGCGTTTTAAAAAAACTGACTCATGTCAAAGAATAAACACAGTCAGATAGATACCTGAAGTGAGAATTTTCTTTACCTCCCATACTTAACTGGTTATAAAACATCATGTTGTGCTGCTGTTCCGCTAGCTTGTACAGGGTAAATCTGCCTAGTAGATCAATATTGCAAGTACTAGTCCAAGTCTGACTGCAGGCATAAGCCCTGCAAGCTCCTTCAGAAGTAGGAAGGTACTGGTGTGGAAAGCCAGTAGTGCTTGAAAGTAAAATATGCATCTTTAAGTAAATAGGGGAGTTTTCTGCATTTAGTCTGGCAGTGACTGGAGCAGCTTAGAAACTCTAGAGCAAAATATGAGTGCACTTGAGTAAAGAGTAGTCAGCAGAGCTTTATTGTCTCACGTAGATGGTGTGACCTAATGTAATGTAAATTAATTGCATGCTAGAAATGAAAATGGTCTGATTTAAAAATAATGAGTTTCAGTGCTGCTACCAATTGTTTCTGTTTATAGGGATCTGTTTAAATGTTTATAAGGACATCTTTCTTTGCTTTATTTCCCTTCCTTGTAACCTTTAGGATTTCTGTTATTTAAAAGAGCCTTGCTTACGTAATTATCAAACAACTAATAAGCTTACCTCTGTTACCTCTGTTACCTCTGCTACCTCTGTTACCACGTATCAGCAGGTCAGATATTTCCATTGGTCTTCTCTGGATCCACAGTTCTCATAAATGTTTGTCAATATTTGGAGTCTTAACAATCCAAATAAAAATGTTTAGTGGGAATATGAAATTCATCAGAAACAGTTAATACAGAAAGGAAATTTCTAAAGTAACTAGGCAAGTTTTCATCAGATTCTAAATTTTATAAAAACAGTTGGGATGTTCTTATAACGTAGGACTTCTAAAATAAAATCTTTTTTAAGGAATAAACAGTTTACCAATTAATAGTCACCTCTACAAAGTTTTTGAAATTTGTACCTGATTGACTGTCACTGATAAACTCTGTTTTGCTTGGAATATGGAAAATGAGGGAATTACGTATCCTTATCGTGGAGATGACTGATGGTTGCTAAGGCCATTCATTGTACCTACACTTAGGACTCAGTCACACAGATCAGCCCGAATGTCCATAGTAAATGATTTGTAGTCTCGTGCAGGGCAAGGCAGCTTGTTCTCCAGGGAAGAGAAATGCATGGAAATTGGCTCATGGTCAAGCTCAATCTGCAGACATTGAGGTTATCATTGGCTTAAAACATTTGGCTCAGCAAATCTAAACTGAAACAGAAACAAAAGTACTGCAGATATGGGCTATGCTCACACTGCAGCCAAGTGTGTGAAAGACAAAAGCAGAATTCCAGTCCCCAGGGAGCTACATCACCTTTTGCACACTCTACAAAGCTGTCAGGAAAGCTGTCTAGATTCAAGCTTATGCTGTTCTGGGGGTGACTCTACCAGACTTGTAATTTCATGTCTCTAGTCTTACTGATTGCAGGGTAAGGGATCATGCACTTTATATGAACTTTACTGTTAAACTCTTTGGAGGTAGCCATTTACATTCCTGGTTTTGTCTGTCCCATCTTGACCTCTTTGCTTTACATAACTCTTATGTGAAAAAGTGATGCAGTTATGCATAGAGTCTTTGGGACATATTATCATCTGTCTTGACTGTATTCTTAAAGCGCACAGGCCTGCTTCCACCTTTTGGTTTACTTACATGCTCAAGGAAGCTCATATGCCTTGTTATAATTCCTTTTTGTAAAATCTGCGTCATCTTGACTTTTGACATTTCACAGTTGACTACTTTTCTTTCAATACAGAGGGGTTTTCTTTCATCAGTTATTTCTTTGTACAGATTTTGCTTACTGCTTCCTCATTGCAGCCTATTCAATCATATCAGCCTGTTATCATTTGTCAGAGACCAGATTTCTCCCATACAGAAGATCAAAGAGGAACATTTATAGGTTTTGGCATTATTTAAATAAAAATATTTTTGAAAGTTGAAGAATTTTCATAAAATAGAACAGATAGTTATTAAGAAGAAATACATTTGGTTTAGTTGTCTTTCACTCCTTATGATCTCAAAACTTCCACTGCCTTTGTTATATTTTGAAAGTACACAGTACTGAGGGTTGATGGCAAGAATATGAAATGTGTGGTAATTTTTTACATATCTCATCCCCATTTAAAACATTGCAATTATTATCTTTAAAAACCTATACTTCATCCTTAAAATTTGCAATTAAATGGCAAGTTCTTATGAAAATGCACATTTTTCAATAAGGCTGAACCACCTGTAATAGTGCAGGGGTTTTCCCTGGCCGGTGATGACATACTGTGGATCACATCATATGCTTCTGTCTGTGAGCATCTCGTTTAACTGTCTGCCCTTTATCCTCAAGCGATACTGAAGCAGATTGAGAGTGATGTGTTCCTGCAAGCAATGCATTCAGAGTCATTAGCATATGTTTTGCTTCCATCTTTTAACTTTTCATGCTATTTGTCTTGTGTAAATTAATTTTCCCATACTGATTTAGCTAGGTAACAGAACAGCTGTCTTGCAAAAGCCAAAGATATTAGAAGACAATGTTGAAGTTCCAAGCAGAGTATCTACTCTAAAATAGCTGCATTTTTGTTTTGCAGATGGGCTGGTCACTTCTTTGTAAATTAATAGAAATTTGTCCAAGTACTCTACAAAGCATAGCTCCTAAGGATGTTGGGAAGGACTGGGAAGTACTGGGTGTTCACCAGTAAGTATTTTGTATGCAAAGAGTCTGCCAGAGTGCTTGGTCATTTTGGTAGCCTATATATGCAATGGAATATATAAAGTTATTACATCAGGTTTTTTGTGGATTTCTTCAGCCTTCAGAATGTGACACTCACACAAACAAGGATCTTATCTGTGTTTATAAATATCTGGTGCAGAAAGTAGAGGAGATTGAGCCAGGCCTTTTTTAGTGACACTCAGTGACAAGACGAGAAGCAAAGGGCCCAAATATAGGAAATTTCACTTACACATTAAAAAACAATCCCAAGTAACCTTTTTGACAGATGCAGTGTTACCTGGATGTTTGTGTGTGTTCTTTCAAATGTGAGGAATTATATCCACAAGCCTAAAGTCGTGCAAATCAAGAAGAGGAGGTTTTGTCACACCTGTTATTATTGTCCTAAAAGTAAGTATTTACAGTTGCCTTCAGAAGGGATGGTTTGTTCTATCTTTTTAGTAAGTGGAGCAAATTGTGGCTTGGGCTTGCTCAGCTCTTCTCCATCAGCTGTCAAAGGAAGCCTAAGCAAGTGTTTTCTGGATGTCTGTGGTTAGATGGGATGAATACCCACAGAGGTTGGCTGAATAGTTGCCCAATAACACAAACGCTAACTGTAGATATAGGCTCGATGCACATAGGGAGTGGTTTGGGAGCTTGGTTTGGTGTTCTCTCTCTTGGACAAATTGCTGCCTTCAGGGCTGATAATGACAGCAACAAGCACAGCCTTATAACCTAGTGAATCTGCCTCCATAGTCCTCACCACACCATTCCTTGGAAAGGTTGCTGTTGAAAGATAGTATTAAGATGCATTTTGATTTTGTGGGGTTTTGTTTATTTGTTTTATAGTGGCTAGAATACATGGTCAGTAGGGGAATGAACTCCCTTGGAAGATATGTTGGCAGTTTTTGTTGGAAAGCAGAAGTGATTTGGGTTGCTTTTCGTTAGCAAAAAGTAACTGAGCTGAAGCTATACATGATAGTTACAATTTCTTTGGCAGCTTAAAAGCTTGTTAACTGACTGAAAGTTGTTCTGAGAGCTGGAGATACTGCTATTCATTCTCAGGTCCTAGAAGAATTACTTTCTGGTCTGATCTTTCCCGCAGCCTCCTCAGCGCCCACGCAGTGTGTGCGGTTAACAAAGCATCTTTTTCAAACTCAAACTTGACTAAAGATCTGATGATAGCATTGCTGTACATGATTCTTTCTCAGTACCAGTATTTTAGCCAACTGTGTATCCCTGGCTGACATGTTGACAGTTTTCCTTGCTATGGAGAGACTTTCTTAGTGGGGGAGTGGGCTCAGACATTTCTATCAGTGTCAAAGGCAGAGCAAGCCAGCTAAATTGTATCTCATGTTCCTTGTGCATGAATTGGACTAGAATTGCAGTGAATCAACACCATAATGAGTACTTGCTGTTTACAGGAAGGCAGGAAACAGTTACAATAGAGAAGAAAAGGTCATTTTTTTGCAAGAGATTTTCCCGTTTGTGTGTAACTATTTTAGGAGAATAGGAATCTTAAGATAGAAAAAACATTTCTTTCATTTGTTTCTCAGCTATGATCCAACTTGACTACATTGCAGTCATGTTTACCCGTGGTAGTTTGCTATTGATTTAGATGTTCTTGACGGACAGTGTGATAAATAATTAAATAGTTGCTATCACTGTGACGAGAAAGAGAAATTTCCTTCAGTGTATTTGCATTCTTTCTACAAGCTTCAAGAGACTTCATGAGATGTTTTGCAATATTTTATGTTAAATTCTCCTACAGAAGAAGAGGTTTAGGAAGTTTTACATCCTTCTTCAAGGTTATATTTGAAATGGGAGGGTATATAGGAGGGAGTTTTCTAAAGGTAAAGGATGTCATAACTCCCATCAGATTTTGCCTCTTGTGTCTACTTTGGTCATCATAGCTACAACAGTAGTGCTACAACAGAGGAGACAGAAACCAGCAGCATCATAGTATGAAGGGAAAACAGTGATACATTCCTTCCAGCTGATAAATTTAGACTTCAGCAAGGTAAACAACATCATCGCCAGAGCTGGGGTATGAAGTTCGGATGAAACTTCAAGTGCTGCTTAATGTTTTTCAAGACAGGTCAAGAGTGTCAACTAAAGTATCACAAACTACTGCACAATCCATTTTTATAAGATATTACATACGCAAGGATTCACATTTGAAGACTATTAAGACTGCAGAATCAAGCTCTCTAAAATAATGAAAAATTTTAAAAAAGGAAGTTTCTTTGGGTTTTTTTGTGTGTGTAAGTCTATGCATTTTAATTTTGTTTTTAATTACAGTAACAGTTGTAACAGTCCCCCCCTCCCCTTTGAGATATGCTTCATTCAGTGTGAAATCAATGCTTTTAAAATCTTATTTTTTTGAAGAGGTGTTACAGATTTTTAGTCACTGTTTTACAGATAGTAGTTTGAGTAAAATATGTTTAAAATACTTCCTGGATTTTGCAGTACTTAGCATTGTTTGGCTCTCTCTGTTCAACAAGTCAGAACAGACTTACAGAAAGTAAGGAGTGTGCAACTGGGTGTCTAGGACCTGTTTCTTTTTAGTTATTTGTCCAGCATTGTGTAAGTGCTTTATGACTGAAACTTAGGGTAGAGTTCGTCAAGATGCTGTTCAAGTTCTACAGCTGGGAAACTGATGCTTCTCTTCCACCAAACCCTTGGTTGTTCCGTGTAACTGAGCTCTTGCTGCAAGCAGAGCAGTGCTGTGCTGTCCACACTCCGTGGTGCTCTGCAGCCCGGGGCTCTGGAGAGTAACCACCTCCTGAATGACCCTGCAGAATTAATTTATGTAACTAACTAAAAACTAAAGTAAATTGGATAAATTATACATCAATATTTTAATGAAGTATGATCATAGTTAAAATTCCAATATTACTTCATTGGTAACTTGAAGAAACACAAACTGAAATAAAAGGGTTTTTTAAAAATGAATTGAGCTTTTTAAGTTTTTGCTAATTTCTATAACTTCTCTTTTCAAAGTAAATGTTTGATAAAAAGTTGTGTAGGTTAACATTTCTTTAGCTATAACTCCTCTTCCTTTTTTTTTTTTTTTTTTTTTGGTGTGTTTTTTGTTTGTTTGTTTGTTTTTTGTTTTTTGTGTTTTTTAGGCAGATTCTTAAAATGCTTACAGTCCACAAAGGAAATATGAATCTTTCAGTAATAGGACTAAAAGCATTAAATCTACTCCTCATGTCAGGTATTGTGTGCTTTACTTTCCTATTTCGTCTAAGCCTTTAAAACACAGAACTGATACAAAGTGTGTCACTGTACATGGCAGACTGGATTTTTCTCTCTGTTTTTCTCCATGAAGTCACTTGTCGTTTGTACTTGTATACAAAATAATAAGAGTATTATTTTGCACCTTTTTTCCCACGTAGGTTTGAACTGTCTTTTTGGCAGTAAAGTTTTAGAACATCAGTTCTATTGTAAAATGCTGCCTTAAGAGAGAACTTTATCATGGATTATACAAAGCTGGATTTGAACTGTCAGAGTAAATTTTAAGGACAGCATTAAAGAATTTTGGGTTTTACGATGTTTCAATGAAAATATTGAGAAATAATCAGTACAACATGTAATCTCTTCTCTTCTTCAGACATAATTGCTTTCCTGCTCTTGGAAGAAGAGGTGGATGTGTTTTCCTTGGTATTTAATGCCATGCACACCTTTCCTAAAAATGAAGAGATCCAGCAGCATGGATGTAAAGCATTACACAAACTTTTTGAGAAAGGTATTTTCTCTTGTAGCTTATTGCATTAGAAAAATGTCTCGATTGGGAGGGATAGCAGATGTTTATTTAAATGCAATAAATGAATTTTTGCATTCCAGATTGATTTGCGTATTATGCCTGTTCTTTAAATGAGCTAGCACAAAACAAACTTCCCAAGCAATATCACAAATTTTCTAAATTAGAGCAATGAATTGACATCTGTAAAAAAATCAAAATGTCCCTTCATTTCTAACTCCAGAGTTAACTGAAAAGATGGGATTTAACATCGGTCAGTAACTGGAATAAAGAATAGTGACATTTGATTTTAATTCTCAAAACTAGGATTTTGTATTTAAAGACATGGTAAATTTTAGTAACATGAACAGTTCTAAAATCAAGCAAAATGTTTGTACGTTATAAAAATACTTGCTTCTGCTTTTTTACCCTGACAATGCTAAAAGATTGTATGTGTCCATACAATATTCCCATTTATTCTGAAAAATGAAGTCACTATGTATTGAATTTTTGCAGAAATCTCAGTTTATTATGCATGTTATGGCCAGAAGTCCCCGTGTTGTAGTCCCCTGGCTTTGCATTGAGTTTCTTGATTCAAAATAAATATTGAGAAATGCTATCACTGTGCTGTACTCCTTTGCTTCAAAGATAGTCTCAGTTCTTCCAATTGCTTCTTTTCAGCAGCATTTTATATTGCTTTTTTTAAGTCTTTCTCCCACATGTGTGCTTGGAATTATCTTCTCTGTTCCTTCCCCTCTTCCTGTCCCTAATTACTTTTGCCCTGCTGTATTTCCTCTTCAGTCTCCACAGAAGTCTGAACTTCTTACGTTTTCTGTGCATGTTTTTCGTAAGTTCCAGGTTTTCACAGATCTGGCTGCAGGTACAGACCTTCATTCATACCATCTTCTTGATGGCAGCACCAATGTAACAAGTTCCTAGTTTTTTCTACCTCTGAGCCACCTTGTCAGTTGTTGTTATGTGGATATTTGCCTAGCCTTTTCTTGAGCCAGATTCAGAAAATGATTCTGCTTGTTAAATTTAAAAGGTGCTCTTTCTCATCCTGGGTCAGTTCCCATATCTGGTTAATTGCACAGCCACACAAGTATGTCAGTACGAATATTAGGGGCCAGGAATGGAAAAACCTTAAGCCATTAAGGTTAGATATTATGAAAGCATGGCTTTATGGAAAAAAGTCCATTATTTAAAAAACAAAAAATAAAAAAAAATTAAAGAAAATCACAGAGTATGCAAAATGGCATTCCATAATTTTTTTTTTCCTTGTATGCTTAGCTTTTCCCTAACTTATATACTGTCTTAGTTTGGGCTATTTGAAGTTCATTCTGTGAAAAAGGCTAAAAGACTTCTAAAATAGTGATTCACAAGGTAGCATTTGAAAGTCTCAAATTGCTCAGTTGTCTCAGACAGAACTCAATTGCATAAAGTGTAAGCTAGAAAAAGGTATTTATAAAGTAGCTCAGTTTTTAGTTAAAAAAGCCGTACTCATGAAAGATGATGTGTATGGAGAGTACTTTACTTTCTGTGAAACATAGAAAAGAAATATAAGGAAACTTGGTAACAGTTGTCTTTTCTCATTATGTACCAGAATAAGAATTATTTATTCAAAACACACTGTATCTCTTGCCTTTCAATTTAGTTCCAGAAGAGCAGCTGACTGAATTTGTTGAAAGCAAAGATCATATGATCATACTGAAAATATTTAAAGAGTTTCCAGAGAAAGAAGAGGTGATTCTTCCTGCACTTTATTCATTACATTCCTTAGCTGGTCCACGTAAGTGTATTATTAGAAGTTATTTTCAATTCCTTTTCTCCCACAGTCTGTATCAGCTCACGCTTTCTGTGATTGTAGAAAGTAATCTTTGTGTGATTGCAGAAAATCATTGGGAACTGGTTGGGAGTTGCCAGACAAATCAGCTCCCTGTTTTCTTTGGGAAATACTTTTTTTTTTTTAAGGGTTATTTTTTTATATTTAACCATTAAAGCAGAAATCTCTCCTGAATTACAGAAAAAGACTTTCTTTCTCTTGGAGTAAGTGGCAACAAAGATGCTTTATCATAGTTGTATAGACTGAAGTTCAAGACCCTGCCCTGTCATCTTTTAATACTTGAAAAATAAGATATATTTATTGACCAAATAAATCTTCAATGAGTTTGGGTGGCAGGTAAAGAATATTCCTGGCAAAGTCTGTTCCACAAAGGGAAAATTACCCGTACAAACTCAGTGGCCAGGCCTAGGCAAAGATATCTGAGCTCAGACAGCCACGATGGTAATTCAGTGGTGGCTGCAATGGCAGCATTGGTAGCACTGTGCATGTGGTAGTCTTACAGTGTCCTCAGGTGTTGTGGAGTAAGACTGGAAGAAAATGTCGTTGGTATCTCTTGTTTTCTGATAACAGCAGTTCCTGTTCTACACAAAATCAGATCCTGAGAAATGAGTTTGATGATTTGTGTCAATTTGTTGACAGCAATTTGATCTTGTTGACACAGAGGCAGCTTTTGTCAGCTTCCTGCTGATAAAATTTTGGGAAGCATAGAGCAGGGTTCTGCTCTTCATGTCTTTCATGAGATGCATAATGTTGTACCTCCTGCAAAAGTGCTTACTTACAATGCCTTGCTCATACATCCTGCCTGGCTCTATAGGAACCATGCTTGTCCCATGTATGCCCACTAAACATGAACTAGACTGGAGTGTCCCACATTTCATCAGACTCCAAGCTATCTAGTTCCTGTTTCTCAAACTTCTTGCTGTTCTGGTTTATGTTTAAAAAGTTTAGTATTCCTTGAGTCAGAAATACTTTTACCCTAGCCCAGAAGTTACTGCTGTTTTCTAGGGAAAAGGATGCTGGATTTTAAGTCCTTTTCAAGATGGTAAATACTTAGACGAAGTGGGAAATCCTTTATAACAAAGGAATTGCAGCAAGAGAAAGGTATGAAAAAGACCTGCTCTTAAGTATGTATTTAATACTCTTATTTCTAATATGAAAGATTCAAAACAGCCAGAAAAACATCAATGTGCAAAGCTGGTATTCATACTCTTGGTTTGTGACATCCCTCAAGAACTCAATAAAATATATTCCTTTAAGGCCACCATGAAGAAGATAATTCGGTGTAAGTACACACTGTAACTTACCCAGTAGTACAATGTCTCCTCATACGCTGAAGTTCAAGTCTCTATTCCAAATTAGTACCTCACTATGCCTTCTTTCATTAGTACGTACATAGACTTTGTTCTGGCTCACATCATAAGAAGCTGTAGGATAAGGGTTTATTCCAGTGCTGTACAAGCACTCTTAAATCTCAGTAGTATTTGTGGCACAAGAATAGTGCTTTGCTGCTCACTGTCTTCCGAAGGGGAGTGATGGATTAGTGTTACCCATCTAAATGGCAGGCATAGGGAGCCAGCCAGGCTTGTCCTCTGTTTAGTAGGGAGAAACAGTCACCTCAAGAGGAAATTTACCTAACCCTAAACCAGGTTTCTGTTACAGCTGGGATGGATCACCATATGGAGTGCTCAGATTTCTTCATCAGTTGTTGAGAGAACCTAGGTGACCAAGTTTTGGTCGTTAAGCTTAAATTAGATCTGTTCCACCTATTTCTCGCTAACTTGTTCTGAAAAACAGTGATGTTGCAGTGCATGTGGCAGTGGCCACAGGGTCCATTCCAGCAAATTATTGGTGGTCGGGCACCCAGGGCACTGAAGTCTAACTTTCTGGTCACGGCAAGTTCCCATGTTCCCCCAGGAACTGTGTTTTGCATATTGTTTTGCTGTTGGTTTGAGATCTCCCCACTCAGTTTTATGTATGCCCTTATGTTTATGCATATCCCTTATGGAATATGTATGATTTCTGGGAAGTTCTGCTGTATTCAGTATCCTATTTGTTAATTCAAATAGAACCCTCCCCTGAGTTGTCCCCATTGGGTATTTTCCGCCTGTCACCTCACAGTTTACCGATCCCCATTGGCTGTAACCCTTCATTCCGACCCTTTTCACCCCCATACAAAAATCCCTGCACACCCACATTTTTCGCTCTTTTGCCTCTGACTTCGTCCCAGTAAAGGACTGGAAACATGCGGAGAGCCCCTCTCTCGTCCTTTGTCTCTGCCAGCGCTCCTTTTACGGTCGGCTTGTAGCCTGCTCCTCGCAGGGGAAACCAGCACTGGCTGCTATATTGCAGCCAACACCCGTCTGCTGTACTGCTGCTAAATCCTGAGACACCTTCTGCAGTTAGACGCTGCGCATACCCCGGGCAGTTTGTGGCCAGCGTCACGGTGACTCTCTGCAGATGTGCCATTGCTTGGATCTTGCAGGATTTCAGTATGCAGTTCATTATGCCTTCTTTGTAGTCATCACTTTTGGAATCTTCTGACTATTTTACTAAATTCCTAAATATCACCTTTGAAATCATAACTTACTGTGAAGTGATGCAATACTGTCTTGGTGAATGTGTGTTTTCAGTTGAGAATGACATGACAAATCTCTGTCATATTAAAGCACTGTGAAAGGTGCCTTCCTTCACTATCAAATAGAGTGCTTCAGAAATGGTTCCCACTCAGAGCTTGCTTTTTCATCTGGTAGGTTATCATTATCTAATATTTAGAGATATATAATTTTGAAGATTTGCTGCTCTTTTAAAAAGACTCATTATCTTTAATAATACAGTTGTGAATATTTCTCTTATGTTGTATCCAGGGAAGCTAAGCTGTTGAAAGAACAATTAAGAAAATTTATAGACCTCAGCAGAGTAATGCTAACTCTCTTGGAGTTAGTGACAGGATGGACTCCCTTTCATTCATTTGGGCCAGGATTTTGGCGAAGATTTCTTGGATTCATATTCTGTCTCATACCCTGGATAGAAATACTACTAGGATGCTTTCATACACTGCGTTTTAGCTACCATTGTGCTGTTTTGCCTGAAATTACTATGGGTGGGATCACTCTGTCCTCAGTGGGAATGAATGCATTCTGTCTTCATACAGGCTCATGTGATTGTCCTGTTGGTTTCTCTATCTGGCCTGAGTAATAAACAGTAAACAGGGTGAGAGTGACCAAGCATTGGCACAGTTTTCTTGGAGGGGCTGTGAAGGTTCTATCCTTGGAAATACTGAGAAGCCATCTGGACAACCTGCTCTAGGCAGCCGTGCTTGAACACGTGGGTTGGGCATGGTGACCTTTTAGCTGTTCCTTCCAACATCAACTTCTGTGATATACAGTTTGCAGTGGCTTTCAAAATATTGTGGCAACATTAGATGAATATTTCAGTACCCTCAGTACACAACAGGTGTACAGTAGAACTAATTCACATGAAAATAATAACTTCCTAACTTGCCCCCCTTAAAAAAGAAGGAAAACTCAGAAATACATGATTAAATCAAATAAATTACTCCAGAATAAATTTAATGAGAAAAAATGTCTATATTTTTTCTTAATTGTATGCCCTAGGAATAGCTGAAAGACTGTAAAATGTGTACTTGATCATGATCATGTTAGAAACACCATTTATAAGATTGATTTAGTATTTATAAAACAGTTTGTTCACATTTAAGAAAAAAATTACCTAAGATTAGTTTGGGAAGAGGTTTCTGTTACGTGGCCTGATACAGAATGGAAGAAAACCATAAATGTTAATCTGAACTTTGAACTTAATGAAAATTTCCAAATGTTCATAGTCATTAGTGTCTTTTATGGCCATATCAAGAAATAAAGCCTCCTTTGAAGTGGAAGGCAAAAACTGAAATATAGTCACAGTTTTCTAAATAAATCTGTTTAACTAAAGTGTGGATTAGAATCCAGTCAACTTTTTTTTTCCTCTCTGTTAAGAAGCCGTGTTTGTTTCTGTTTCTTTCTTTAGCCAGCAATGTTGAAGTGCTCATGTCTGGAAATGTTCGCTGCTACAATGTTATAGTGGAAATGATGAAAAGTTTTCCCAATAGTGAAACAGTTCAGGAAGTGAGCTGCTGTTTGTTGCACAAGCTTACATTGGGTAAGTTCACAAAGTTGTTTATAGTCAGTTTGTTCTGACTGTGTAAGAGTTGGAGTTAACTGGGAGCATTACAGGCAACAACTGCTATTCCAGTTAATCCTCAGGGTGGTGTATCCTTGTGTCAGATCCCTGTGTCTAATGATGCGAACATATTGAGGTAACCCTAGCCACAGTCACTATGGTGTCCTTACATGGTAAATATAAGTAACAATGAGAAGCTGCCATAAAAGACTCAAGTTAGGGGGAAGTAATGAGACAAAAAAGGGTGGGAAGCACCATATGAGAATGGGAGATCAGTAGGTCCGATTCTGTATAAAGCTACTATAGAAAAGATGAAAATTACTTAGAAATTTCATTTTTTGAAGTGCTGATGGTGAATGTGTGGGGAAACAACTGGTGCTACAGAATTAGTTGAAAAGTATTCTCTAAAATTCTAGTTTTCCTCCTTGCAATGTATTTATTGTCAGATACCTGTGCTGCATTCCTGACAGTGATGGTGCCTGTCTTGGGGCCCCCCTGTGCTGCAGCAGTGAATGAATCACTGAGTTCTGGACTTGCCTTGACTTAAGCAAAAGTACTTTGGTTGTGTGGGCTAAAATGGGCTAGTTTCACATCAAGGGACATTATGTCAGTGACAAAAAGTTGCGCCTCTAGCAGCTCTGTTCTCACACTTGCGACTATAATAAACCCATTTGAGCAGTTGCCAAGAACCATGTAATAGGAAGTTCAAATGAAAAGAAATATGTTTTTCCCCATGCTGCATACAAACCTACTGTGAGCAGGTGCCTGAGCAGCCCTCATTCCATGGCTGATTCTTCTTAATCAAGAATTAGACTTCCCGACTTTTGCAGGTGGTGGCCTGAAGCTACTGCAGATGTTGGTACCAGTGCACGACTCCTCATAATCTAGTTGGTACCATCCTTTCACCATCTGTTTCCACTTCTTCATGCAGATATTGTAGAAAATACAGATCAGACCTGAGTGCAACCCTGAGCAACTTCCCATTCCCTTTCAGAAAGCCAGATATGATTTTCAAGAAAATGTGGTGGCTGCTAAGGTGGTAATTGCAGGGTTTTTGGCAAGAGGTGATGCTAACCTTGGGTGGTTTGCTGTGCAAGGCTAATTGAAGATAGGCAGGGAAACCAACCACTTGTGGGGACACAGCAGCTTGGTTCACAGGCCTCGATCTTGCCCTGACTGCAGCCTGCCTGGTTTCAGTCAGATGTTTGCCATGTGTTTATGCTGACCAACACCAAAGAATGGCAGAAAAGCAGCCACAAGATCCATTCCTTCTTTAAGGCCCTCATCTTAATAAAGAGCTACTGTAGTAGAGTTATGGAAGAGGTGTTCACAGCACCACCCAGTCATGGGAATGGTTGTGAAATTGCTAGGTGCTCCTGGAAGTAGTCTGGAAGACTTCCATGTATTTATAGCCAGTGTTGCTTCCCAGATTGTTCTGGTAGACACTGTCTTCCTAGACCCGCATTAACTGGCAGTGAAATAGTAAAGTCAGCATCTACTAGCTTCCAAAATCACCATCGTGCATTCTTGCTAACCCGGTAATGACTATCCTAGATTTGACTGTCTTTGGAATTTTAACTGGCTGATACCTGTTTGGCCAGCCACAAGTCCAACAGAATTACTCATCACATTGCCTAAGATTATTAATTTCTTTAGGTAAGTAATATATTACACAAACATACCTTTTCCATTAAAATACACTGAGAAACAACAATGCTGATATAACATGACCACGCTACAGATCTTTCACGTTACTACTCTGATTTTCATTTTTGCTAACCAAGATTTAAACAAAATTGAATATCAAAATGGAAACCATAGCTATCAAACCATATTTGACAAAGTGAGTGTTGCTATACTATTTTCAGCTCTATTATTTTCTAACCTATGATAGAGATTTTTACAACAAACAAGGAAGTTATTTGAATTTGCTTGCTTTTTGAAAAGTGTCTATATTCAACCTGTAACATAAAATACTGTACAGCTTATAATAATTGTTATGCTTTAAATATATTTACCATGAAAAGGCTTTCTTCTATTCCAGAAGGATTGTATTCTATATTTATAATGTTGGCCTTGATTTAATTAATGAGGAGGGAAAAACCAGAGAGTAAACCAGAGAGTAAATTACTTGTGTCATAGAAAAAATCAAATCATTGCAGGAATTCAGGACCAGGACGGCATTTGCTTCCTGGCTGGAAGTCTGCAAGTGATACACCAACTGTATTTTTCTTATTTTGATGGCCATATGGGTTTCATTTTGCATAGAACCTCTGCCTTTTGTAAAAAAAAAAATTAAAAGAGGCCCACAAAAAAAGTAGATCCCAACTGTTTTTTATCCTTAACCTCTTCTTTCCACAAATAAAGTTTTGTTGTGTCAAGCCCTGTAATAAGAAAATCAGTGTTTGCTACAAAGTTTGTGCATTGTGTGCCAGGAAATTTAAGTTAAATGTAAAGCTCTAGATATGTGTTTATATTAATCTGATATCTTATCTGTTTTCAGGAAATTTTTTCAACATCCTTGTATTACATAAGGTTCCAGAAGTCATTGTGAAGGCTGTTACAACATATCCTGAAAATGCAAAGTTACAAGCTGCAGCTCTCAGTTGTTTAGCTCTTCTAAGTGAGTAAATCTCTGTCTACTTGTTAATTTTTTCATTCTAGTAATTTCCTGTAATAATTTCAAACTCCATTTCTTTAACACAAAAGGCTCAGGCAGGAGCCTTCAACAAATCTGGATTTCCTACATGATTACACTTTACTGTTTCACTGTGATAAGGCTGTGTTCATATCATATGCCCAACATCTGCACAGTGTTCAGAGTTGGTAAGTTATTTTGACTGATCTGAACAGAGCAAACTGGTTATTCTTAGACAAATCTTGGATAATCCCTTCTTAACATAAAGTCTCCAGTAATAACACTGATTTGATGTTGTGTTTGCCAGGTATGACAGTACTCGTAGTGTGGCAGTTGATAGCAACACAAAATCAATGCTTGTGCTTGAGTTCTGAAGCCACTTAAAAGATTTAAACTTTTCCTTGAGTACAGTTCAGACAGAAATTAGTTAGCTAGTGGCAAAAAGCTAAGAATCTAATCCTCTTTGTCTTTGAGTAATTGTTCCATATAAAAGTCAGTAGAAATGCTGTTTAAGAGTCCCCAAAATAGCAAAGATTAGAAATCAGTACACATTCCTTTCTGCCTCAAATATTATGCTCAGTGTTGGTATCTTTTTTTTCCCCTTAATTGCTCAAAAATCACAGATATAAAATGATATATTTCGAATTCTGTTGCACTTTCTGGGACCACATATTTCTCTCTTAGCAACTGCAATTTGCATTTTGTTTTTTAACGGCGTTGCTTCAGAGTTTAGATGGCTCTGTAGTAAGTGGTTCCATGCAAATGATTCACAGTTATATTTTATGTCTGTAGTATTCTATATGTAAATACACAACAAAAAGATGTACGTGCAGGTCTTTTCAGAGCCAAAGCTTAGACTGATCTGTAATTATGTGACTCATCTACTACACTACACTTAAGTTTTTAACTCCTTTTATAACCTTGAAGACATTTTTCAAGTCTGTCTTAGAGTTTATGTCAAAAGAATTCTCCCTTGCCAGAAAAGGCTTATCTTCCCACTGATTTTCACACACTGCCAGTATGAGTGCCTCCATGACTACAGAAAAGTTGAGACATGAGTGTTTTGTTTTCACAGTAAGAATTTATTGTAAATATTTTATATTTCAAGCTGAAACAATATTCTTAAACCGGGACTTAGAGGAAGGAAAGGAAGAGGAGGAAGAAGAAAAGTTATGCTGGTTGGAAGCGTGTTACAGAGCATTAGAACTGCACCGAAAAAATACAGATGTGCTGGTGAGAATTTCTGGATGATGGGAATATGGAAAGACTGTATTATGTATTGAACAAAATGTTTAGCCACATGCTTTTCTCGTATATATCCTCAGGCAAAAAAAGGCCTTAAGGTCTGGATTAGATTTAGAATAAATCTTACCTTTCTTGCCTTTCTTACCTTTGTTCATCTCAAGAGGTTTTAGTTACTTCTTTGGATCAAATGTGGGTAGTTAAGATGAGGCTTGTTGCCCATAACTTTGGCCATGCAAAAATTGTTGTTTACATAACTCCTCTATATCCAACAGCCAAACACAGGCCCACCAGCAGAAGAATTAATCTCGGCCTGAAGTAGATACCAAAATCAAATAATGAAACTGTCACACGTTTGTAACTCAGGCCTATTCAATCTATAAAGAATGTGCCAGTGTACATTTTGTTTTATTTCTATATAAAGCACCTCGTACCTCTTTTGTGAACTGAAAAGCAGTCAAACTATTTAAGTTTTTTCATCTATTTTTACTCTTCTAAAGGTGTATTTTCTTAATCTTTTTGCCTTGGTTTATATTTAGGAGGCTGCATGCTGGGCTTTGAAAAATCTGTTTCTGTATCAACGCAACCTTCATGAGAAGATTGGAGATGGAGATAATCAGTCAGTATTGTCTTAAACTGGATTTTTGGAAATTAAAATAATGAGTGCCTGTTATTAGGCCATTTGACGTTTCACTTTTCGATTATTTTTAGTTTTGTAGTAGATTAAATGCGTGATGATCAACCACACCTGGCAAAGTTTCTTCCAAAGTGTGTTAACCTTGACTCAGGAAAATCTACTAGTGTTTTAATGAAGGGTCAGAACACAGCCTATTAGAGCTAATTTTTACAGTTCATAAGGGATTTTGTCTTCAGTTGCAACAGGGATAAAGAATGTAAGAATTGGGAAAACAGGCAAGATTAAGATACCTGGTGTGTAAGGAGTGTAGAAAAGCAGTGCTCATTTTCTCACGAATCAGACAAAAAGGCATTGTAGAGAGAATGCTGCCTCATTAGGGAGAATCTACTAGGCATGGATAAGACACAGATTTCCATTTTACTTAAACTGTTTCTCAGAATTCCTTAAAATTCTGAGTAGTCACTCCATTTCTGCAAGGCTGTTGTACCCCATTGTGAACCTCAGGTCACTTGGAAAGCATGATTCCAAGGGAATTTGCTGACATTCAGACTAGGCAAAGTTGCATGGGTTACAAACGGTTTTCTGACAGCTGTTGCTGTGGAAAAATATTAGAAATCAAGAGCAATCATCTGAAATTTTCGTTATGTTACTGAACTGCAATTATGAAGTAACTGCTGTAATACAGTCAATGTGCAGTGATCTGTTTCTCTCTGAAAGATTCCCAATAGACAGAGCAGTGATGCTGTCCATGCTGATGCACTCCTCTTCAAAAGAAGTGTTTCAGGCTGCTGCTAGTACTCTGGCAATTTTGTCACAACAAAATGGTAAGGGACTTCAATTATCTTTTCTTTTTCATTCAGCAGAAAGTTATTGCAAAAATAGTATGGAGAATTTAGTGTACTGTTAAATGAATACAATACTCCCTGTGATTAGAGTATTATGTTGTTGTGATAATTAGGAAGTTTATTCCTTGCTTTGAAAAAGTTATTGTTGGCTAGTACCAAAAAATACGAGGAAATAAAGAGTTCTGCCAGTTTATGTGTTGCAATTGCTACTTTTTGGAGCAGGAGACATGAAAAGAGTGTGCTCTCTTTGTATGCTTGTTTAAATATTTGTCACATGTTTGAATTTTGTCAAGAGCAGCATTTGTTGAAAAATCACATGAATGAGGGATACAGCCCAACAAATACCACTTTCTTGCTTAACACAGGAGATTTGGGCGGTCCTGTTGACTTCAGTGGATCAAATTGTGTAGAAACTTAAGCATGTGCATGACAGTTTTCAAGATTGCTTTACTCCTGATCGTGTCCCTAACGTGGTTTCCTGACTTTTTTCAATTTGCAGACCCCCTCAAAAATTTTCAGTGGAGATGTGGACCCCTGAGTAGAGTATTTAAGCCTACTGACAGTTGGCCTGCTTTTATTAGATAACTTTCACAGAATCCTTTGAAATGATTATGGACCTCAAGTGGTTTGCAGACTGCACATTGAAAACCACTGGCTAGATAGGAAGAAAAAGCCTAGCAGTTAATTACCATTCTCTAGGTGAGAAAGCATTGTTTTATCACCAGTTTATTGAGCCATCCAAGTACATAAAACCTAACACAGAAAAGGTTTTATAATTGTTTATGAGATCAATATGTATCTATATTGAGAAATAGATCTCATAAATGTTTGCATATTATTGTCATATACCAGTTTCATAACATATTACTGACAAGTGGGCCTCTGATTCCTTTTGGAAATCTAAAGCAAGTTTTTCTTGTTTTTTTTAGTTATTATTCTTTTTTCCCCCCCTAAATGAATGGGCTTACAGCAGAAATGATAGACATTAAGAAGCTTAGTAAAACCTTCTGGCACAATGTAGTATGGCTTGAATAACCATCTGAAATGGATGTACTGAACTGGGAATAACAACATTTGGTGGTAGCTACTATGATAATTTTTATAGTGTTCTAATTTGTATTAGTTACGGTTATAACTACAACATGTGCTTGGATATTTCAATTTGCAAAAAATGAATTAATAAAGTAAGTAGAACGAATAAATATAATTTCATTTTTGAAGTTTCCTTTTGGAAGTTAGAAGGATTTTTTAAAGTTTTAAGTTCTAGCTTTCCTATATGATCTCAGAGTGCAATTAGGACAAAGTTTAAGAATAAACATTTCTGAAAATATAAGTAGGGCTGTACATTCTTCTTCCTATATGCTAACTTTACATGAGTAAAAATAGCAAATATATAGGAACTTATGAGACAGTCAGAAATTATAATGTGTTTGATTAAGCTATGCAAACAGAAGTCAGCTTCATCTCAAATTGTTTCCCATTCTGATTTAGACTATTACGTCTGTTTGGTGAGGCGAAAACATTGAAAAAAAAAGGAGGAGGGAAAAAAGTTGGTTTTGAGAACTATACAGAAAGAAAGAAAGATTTACTTATAGGATGCTTACTCTTTTGTGTTGTAGTAAATATTAGGAAGACACTTTTGGCGAAAGGCATACATATGAATGTTTTGGATATAATGAGGAAACATTCACACTCTCCTGAAGTGGTTGAAAGTGCCTGCAGAATCCTGAATCATGTTTTCGAAGGAAGGTAATAAAATTAGAAATGCATGTCCATCTCCAAGGTGAAGGGGTTTGAGATTCTGTGCCGTAAGTGATTACATTTAAATTGTTGACTGATAGTAAAATTGACCACAGACTGTCAGCCCTGTTTAAGACATGGAATTTTGTGAGCCCAGTCAAATGCCCAGGTGGGTATGTGTAGGGAGCTGCATGTTCTTCCCTGCATGGTTCTTGTGCAGTGAGATTTGAATAGACAATGCCTGGGTGGTGTCCACTCCTGTTAACAACACTGAATTCCATTGAGAGATAAGAAATTTCTCACACAAAATTACCTCTGATTATTAAAATAGCATTTTGTTAATATTCCGTTTTTGTTGGCTAGGGTGGAAGTATTTACATAGACTGAATTAATAGAATGGCATGAAAACAATTTGCGACGATGAAGAAAAGTACCACAGTTTAATTTATATTTCAGATTTACAGTGTTCCAAAGGGTTATCACACGGTGTTAATTAAGGACAAATACATGTGAAATTTAGAAATGCGTTCTTTTAGTTGATTAATAAACAATATTTTCAGTTTCCCTCATCTAGATGTAATGACAGTAGCAGTATCCGAAGTTGTAAAAGCGATGAGGAAACATGAAAAATCACTCTCTGTACAACTGGAAGCACTTCGAGTCCTTTTACACTTCATGATGCCCGGTAAGTCATCCAAGGGCATACACCAAATCAGAGAATAGAATCAGATGGCTGAGTTTTAGTCTTTCTTATCTAATGACACAGCCTTTAATGGGGCTTCAAAAAATTATTGCAGTTCTGTACATAGAGAACAGCTGTATGTCTTTAGAAACATACAAAATGGGAGACAATATTTGAGGTATTGAAGGTAATAGACCAAAATTATCACTGCTGATTTCCCCTTGATTTCATCAATGAAGAGTTAGCTCCATTACTTCTAAGGAGTTTAGGGAACCAGTGTGGAGCTTTAACTGTGATTACGGTTTGCATCATCAATCCCCTTTAAGTGAGAGCAAACCATGTTAATGACATGAACATTGTTTTACCACAAAAGGCAATTTTTTTGATAGTATCTCTTGGAAGGAACATAAAAACTGGACAGCGATCTTTTATATTTAAAGATATAAAATATGCAATTACATAGTACTTTCTATCAAAAAGGAGAAACCAAACTGACTAGTTTAGAAATTCCTTTCCAAAAACCCCCTCTTTATCGGCAATCCAGAGGGGGAAGAAATGTTCTTTATTAGTTTCATGCCTTTAGTAGAATTTGGGAAAAGTTTTAACTCTTTTTATCAGTATACTGCTATATATCCTGCTTTTTTCCCTCTGATATGAAGTGTAAGAGTACAGACATGGGGTACTGGGTTTTTTTTCTGAGCAACTTTTTGCAAGTATCTCTCAGCAGTTTTAGTTAAACATTTACAAAACCTGTAACTCTGAAAATAGTAAAATGACTAATATGCAGACTGATGACAGGTTTTCAGTTTCCTTCTATTATTTGAGTTATAATCCTAATACTTGCCTCTTTTTTCACTGAACAGCAGGATTAAGACTTGATAACACGTGTTCTAACACGGAGGCAAGGCTCTTTGCTTGCCAGTATCCTGGAAGTGAGGCCTTTCTAAAGTGTAATCAAAGAGCACCAGCCGGATGTTGGAATTTGCAGGTTAATTAGGGAATAAAAAAGTAATTCATGGGAAAAGTAGTAATCACAACAAATATGAATGCTGAAGTGACTTTGAAAGGATCTCTGGGTACTTGCTGTAGTGTCACTTGACTGCAAGTGCCAAAAGAAAAGTAAATCTGAAAGACCTTTCTCTGTTTTTTTATACATGCTCACATTCCACTGAATGTCATCTGTGTGTGAAATTTGTCCTATGATGTGCTGCCAAGCGAGCAAGAACAAATAGTTTATAGCTTCTGTATAGTGTCTCCTTACTAGAAGGAAGAAGCATTCTCAAGTAGGTATCAAGAATACCAGGAAACTCCGTAGCTCAAAAAAGTAATATATTGCAATGTACCTTAGAACAAATTCTTTGGCATGGTTTTGTATTTTCATAGTGAGCAGTGAGCAAATATGTGGTGACATTTTCCTTTCAAACACAATGTACTCACAATTCAGTTAGAATCTGGAGGAACTCCAGTCTCTGCAATACAGTGTTCTGAAAATGCCATAAGAGCTGAACTATGCTCTCTGAGTCACCTCTGTTCATTTGACTGTTAGATTGTATTTTTGGATTAATGGTGGAGAGAATGTGAAATCTGCTGTTCTGAGGAAGGCTTTTTTCCATTGTTGCAGATACAAAGAATGAACACCAGAATGGTTCTTCCAGAGATGTGGGAGATGCTGCTTTTGCACTTACAGTAAAAGTCATTAAAAGCCAGTGTCTGTTGGAGGGAATTCACTCACTGGTGCTTAATGCTTTAAACAGGGTATAGTTAAAGCTTTATTCTAATGGATTTGTCATTATTTTACACTTGCAATGGTGAATCATTTGTAAGTTTTAGTTCTGCATTGATTTCCTATTGATTTGATAGAATTAATCTTAATTCCCAAGATTCATTAATCTATTCGGGTTTCTTCTTACTTTCTTTTCTGGAGTGTATTAGATCTTTATACAATAACTCCAAAGAATATTTATTTTTAAAAAGCTAATTTTTTTCAAGTTTATTTGTGATTTCTTTTATTTTAAACAGACTATACATGAAAAGTGTCCTCATGCCTACACCTCAACTATGCATAGAACTGAGTGCACAACTCAGTTATCTCCACTCTTTTCACTGTTCAACTTTTTCGGCCCCTGTAAAACAGAATGATCACAATGCCTTGAAGGGGAAGCTGAAAAATGAAAGGCTGAAGCAGACTGGGTTTGTGCATAGAAAACACTGGGAACTTTGCACAGCAAATTAACCTTAAATCCTAGTGAAGGGAAATGTTTCACTTCATGGCCTTCAGAAGAATCTAATCTCTACAAGGTTTTCAAGGTTCACATGATCACAATCAAGTGTAGCAATTCTTAATTTTTTAGAAGTCTCTCTCGGGAATTTTATGTCTCTTACATTTATTATAGAAGTCAAAGTGATGTATCAGTGAAATAGTTCTAGAGTGTCTAAAGGACATCTTGGTGTGAAGATATCAGATATAGGAGTTAACAAAGGAGGTAGAATAATTTTTGCCTCAGAAGGTCTTCAGTATTTTGTGATCATCCTGATCGCATTTTCCAGTGCAGGTGGTTTGTGGTACTACAAAACCAGCCAGAAGAGTTAGAAATTGACACATTTAATTAAAAACTAGAGACAGAATAAGGAGGAAGTTGGGCATGCCTCCATTGAAATAATTTTGCAGATTTGCAAGTCCCTGTAATGGCTGTGACACTCTGAGACGTAGGCTTCATCTTGATTTCCTCCATCTGAAAGTGGGGGGAAATTGGGAAATAATTATCACAAATAATCTGTTGAATTTCCAAATAACCAAACAAAAGTATTAAAATCTTGATGAGATGTGATAATAGGTTTGTTGCTTCGCATATTTTTCTTTTCATATTTTTTCAGCTGCCAGCATGCTCATCACTTATTCCAGTTCTCAAAAAAAAAAAACCAAAAAAACAAAAAACCCACATTTTTTTTCCTTTTTAACCACAAAGGAAGCACATTTCCTCCCTCTGCTTGACCTAGAAAAATGGTGTAAACTTATCAATGAGAATTTGAGGGAAAAAAATCCCATTTTTCATCAGAAAAATAGCTAGGGAATATTTTCAGAATCAAAGGTGAAAATCTGGGGAAGTTACGAACAGCTGAAACTGAGGGTTGATAAGAAAATTCTTGAAATTGTGATTGTTGTTACTTGTACTCACATCAGCTGTAATTTCACATACTGAAAAACAACATTCACTTGTTGTTACAGAACAGCTTTAAGAACAAGCAACTCTTCTGTTGCCATTGTAAACAGAACAATCTTGATCTGATTGTATCTTCCTTTCTCCATTAGTTTATTGGAAATCCTAGCATTCAGAAGTGTGGATTAAAACTACTTGGTTCTGTAGCTGAGTGCACTGGTGCACTAGAAATTTTAACTCAGCAAGGAGCTACTGACACTGTGCTTCACAGCCTCCAGATGTATCCAGACGAACAAGGTAGGGAAGGTGTTTTGTCACTAGAATGAGAATGACGTGGTAGAAGAGTTTGTGACAGATCTGTTGCTCTCTTTATTGCTGGATGTGATGTAGGTTGCATGGCAAGAGAAGGCTGCAGTGCTGTGTAGTCCTCAGATTCACCCACATTATAGTTCTGCCTGGCCCTGTAATAGCTTGTGCAAATAACTTTCTGGAATGTTACTAAAAGACTGCTTAAATCATGGGTTTATTCCACTCAGAATGTCTGAATTACCGGTGTCTGAATAATGTATTTTTTTTCTTCTAGATATACAGTGTTTGGGTTTGAGTCTTCTACGTTCTTTGATTACAAGAAAGAGTTTGTGTATTGCAACTATGCATGTCCTGTCAGCAGTTCTGGTTTCTACTCTGCGACGATTTAAAGAAGTCACTGAAATCCAGATGCATGTATGTGTCCTTTCTGAGTATGAAGATGAAAAAAAACCTCAAAACCTTAGAAAATTATTTTAATATAGTTATGTTTGAGGTATAATTCTGTATTTTGCTTATTTCATTTTGATTTTATTGAAATTACTAGATTACTATAAACTTTTGTAATTAAACTGAGACATTTGTCATTGAGATGGTTTTCTTGGAGCCATATATTCAATCCAGAATAAGTAAGCATAGGATAAGTGTTATCTAAGATCTGTGAACTAGAACAAATTTTTCAGTCATGATCCCTTGCTCTGTCGATCTGTAACCATTTCATGAAGTAACCATCATTATAGTGCTGATTGCCCTTCTTTGAGAAGTCGTAGAAGATGACATAATTACCAGCCTTGTTGCCTGGAATAAACTTAGTGTAGGAATGCTGTATTTAAGAAAGGATATTGCTGGAATGCTATCAGACTTTGGACGCACATCTGTATATGGAAGGAGAGTTCTTTGTAAACACACATTTAATCCTTGTGTAAAGTTCTGTTTCCTCAGCTTCAGAAGCTTTCCCTGTTTGTTACCAATTTCATTTTTAGTGGGATAGAGCTTTCCTGTGACATCAGCTTTCTGAGAGAGTTTCTATATTTCTCTTTCAGATTAATATGAAAATATCACAAGTACAGCCTCCCTTCTTTGCTGCTGTTTTCCCCCCAGCCTTTCCACAATTAGCTTAGCAACCAATGTAGAGAGAAATAAAAATAATGTGCTGGAATAAGGAAGTTACTTTAAGTAATTTAGTTTTGACTGAGTTTGGACAAGGAGTCCGTAATTTACCCACTTCCCCCTTCTAGGTGAATTTTACTTGCAGAATCATGGGTGATTTTGTATTTCTTCTTAGTTTTTAGGTATATCTGTAAATTTTTTATTTAGTTTAATAGTTCTTTTCAAATTCAGAGATTATGGAGCAACACACTGGAACAGGGGATGTATCATCATTCCATATCCTTAGAAGGAGATTGTTTCCTCTTTACATTTTCAGGAAATCACCAGTACATTTGTCACTGCCAGGCAGGATGTTGTCAGATATTATGGTGCATATTTGACTTCTCAAAGTGTCAGTTAATATCTATTTAAGTGGGTTAGCTAAACAAGCATGAAACTACAGCTGTATAAACACAGAGACACCTGCTATTTCTGCCTTCTCTCCTGAACGTCTCCTGTTTTGAACTAATGCATGTTTAAAAGTAAGACAAAAAAATTAAAGCACTAATCTTCTGGTTGAAATTTGATTTTTTTGCCTGACCTGTTTTAAAGTGACACTTTTTAACACTATTTCTTTCAACGTTCTTGTATTCTTAGGGATTTCATGCAATCTTGGCAATTCTTGGTTTGTCACCTTGTTTTGCAAAGCTGCTGGTAAATGAATCATTTGACACAGTCATTTTCTACCAGATGTCCATGTGTTTCACTGACCAGCGAGATCAACAGGTATCTTCTTTCTCTGACAGTTCCACAGCTGAAAAATGTTGGTGATTTTTTTGTCCTAACTTTTATTGTCTGTCTTCCCATTCAGTTTCAAAGCATGTGTTGTAAATGTTTTGCTAAAATAGCTGAAAATGATGATTTAAAAAATATGATGCTGGAAAAAGCATGTATGGAGTACAATAGTATTATGGCTGAATGTTTACTTCTACTGGGAGCTGATATTAATAAGAAGACAAAGACAAACTCTTTGATTTATCAGGTAATACATGGAAATATATATATAATTTTATTGCTTAAAAATTTGTGCTTTTGGGTTCCTGTCTGTTGTCTTGTAAATATTTATTTTGCAGAACACAGAGAACAAAGAGACTTCTCCCAAATGCCCACAAGTGCTTCTTGCTAAATGTGGCCACCTTTAAATTTAATTTGTTGTTGTTGTTGTTGTGAAGTGATATGCATAAGTACTTCTTTATTTTGGTTCAGTGTCAAAATTTTAAATAGTCTGAGAGAACCCCACTGCCTGAAGGGAATTAGGAAATGTTTAATTCTGCTGGTAGAACTGTCTGGGTGGTGAAGCACAGCTGGGTTTGGACCTGACCATCCATTCATAGAGTGTGAGGTAGGCAAATTAGTGTTAGCAAACCACAGAGGGCATATTGAAGTAAATGAAAGTATTTCTAGAAAATATTTTTAATGTTGACAATCAACACTGGTCTGTGTAGCAATGCAGGCTTGGAGATTGGGAGGAGCTGACTGAATCACAGAAACATAAAGGTTGGAAAAGACCTCAATGATAGTGAAGCCCGAACTTTGGCTGAACACCACCTTGTCAACTAAGCCAGAGCACTAAGTGCCACCTCCAGTTGTTTCTTGGACACCTCCAGGAATGGGGACTCCACCACTTCCCTGGGCAGACCGTTGCAGTGCTTAACCACCCTGTCAGTGAAGAAATTCTTCCTGATGTCCAACCTGAACCTCCCCTGGAGCAGCTTGAGGCCATGTCCTCTTGTCCTGTCACTGGTTGCCCAGGAGAAGTGGCCAGTCTCTACCTGGCTACACCTTCCTTTCAAGTAGTTAAAGCCAGTCGAACTGAGCTCACTATCATTAGGCAAGGCTTGATGAGGCTCACTGTTGTTGCCTGTTCATTAAATATCCAGATGATAACTCCTAAGTGTCTATTTTCCACTAAACAGATAAATAAATGGAGTTGCCGTAGACCACATGCAATAACCAAACTAGATAGATTACCATTCATTTCTGCCTGCAAATTGTGTGCACTCCTGACAAAAATTACACTGCAGAACTCAAGCATTTGATACACTTTGGGCAAAGCCTTCATGAAAATGGGCATTGGTACTCGGATGCCTTGAGCAGGCATATGCTCCAAGGAGTAAGGAGTTGCATAATTGAGAAAGAGACACAATCCTTGAAATAAAGTCCTTTATCCTTAAAATAAAATCAATCTAAATTTGAGACAAGCCTCTTAATGCCATCTGAGCTGTTACTTGAATGCTTCATGTTCTTGGTTTGTTTCAATTGCTTTTCTCTATTAGGTTTGTGAGAAAGGAAATAATCCTAAATTGGTGGAATTGTTATTAGCCAATGGCGCTCGAGAGCAGGATGTTCGGAGTGCTTTGACCATCAGTATAAAGAGAGGAGATAGCCAAATCATCAGCTTGCTCTTAAAGAAGCTTAGCCTTGATGTCACCAACAGCAGTATATGTCTTGGAGGATTTGGTTTTGGCAGATTAGAACCTTCCTGGCTCATTCCTTTGTTCCCAGATAAACTTACTCAAACAAGAAAACAAAGTGAGTATATATGAGTATATAGAAATTGCTATACAAATGTGTCAATATCTTTTTATGGTACTATGAAAGTGTTTTAAGTGAAGATTTTCACTGAGAATCTCTTCACAGCACTCAGCTGGCTGTAGAAAGTTTGGCAAAACTTGAAAATGAATCAAGTAATTTCTGCTATTTTTTTAAAGCTACTTGGATTTCTTGGAGATCATTTTATCTTTTCCATTTCTTGTACATGCAGATGCAGGTTCTGCACTGGCAAGGATGGTGCTCAAATTCCAGATGAAGAACATTTCAGAGGACAGATCAAGAGCCTCGTCTGATCCAAACTTGTCTGAAGATGGAGTGGATAGAAACTATGACTGGAATTTCATACCTGACCCATTAGTGGACAGTATTTTTCCTTTGAGTGATGATATTGATAGTGAAGGTAATTGTTTTCCTTTTCTTTTTTGCTTTTTGTAATCCCAATCTAATGTGTTAGAGCTAGACTATAGCCATAAATCAGTTGTTCATTTGTATTTGAGATGTAACAGCTCCCATGAAGAAAAAAACTTCTATCTAAAATTTGGTTGGGGTAGCATTGGAAAATAGTTTGTGGTGAGTATGTGCTTCATCTACAAAACAAAGACCTTGAAGAATTTTATTCAGTTACACACTTAAAATTAGTTCGTCAGGCATTCAGTTTTTTGTAGAGAGAAAGAGTGAGATTCATGCAACTGAATTTAGATTTTGAGTTTTTCTGTCTGTTTCTGAGCTGCCTTTGTAGTCTATGACAAAAAGCAAGACCTTCAAGAGCCCAATTTGTCTCATCATGAAGTCAGGTGAATTGTGATATAGAAACCCCTCTGTTCCCTGGGTAGTCTGTAAATAAAGTTCATACAGCCAGATCTGGTATAGAGGACTATGTTATTAACAAATAAAGTAGGCGAAACAAGCCCTATCACAAAGATAACTAATTGATCAGAAAGTGTAAATGACAGATTTATGTTAAGCCCAAAATCGTTCTTTGTAACCAGGACATTTGAATGCCTTTAATTTATAGAAAGACATAATTTCTGTCTATGATACCAACAACTTAATAATGAAAGTAGCCTTAATTTGTAATGTATCTTTTTTGTGTTCAAATGTTGCTCTTGTTTTAGAACAGTTGGGTACTTAAAATCATCACAGATGAAGAATTTGAATTTTGGAATCAGAATCCTAAGGAACTTTTTGATTCTGTTTTGTTCTTTTCCTTATATCATTCAGACCACTTTCAGTTTCTGTAGGTCTATTTGTTGCCCCATGTAGAAAAGTTATTATCATAAAAAAATGCAGGAGTGATTTTAGGAGTTTTAAAAGTAGCTTTCAGAAGAGGGACATCAGTTGTCTCCAGATAATGACACCAAATGTCTCCTAAATCACCAAAACTTGAGTGGCATTTGATGTTTCATTCTCAGTAAATGTGGGAGTGCAACCCTTGTTGTATTGAAATACAACAATAAATTTTAAAAAGTTATTTACACTGAAGTAGCAGAAAGATGTGTTATGAAACATGTATAATAATCCCAACCCGATGGAAACTTCGCATCATAAATGTTTAGTGCAGGTCCTACTTGAAGAATGTCAGGTTAGTATGGCCCCTCTGCCCTAAAACACACTGACAACATTCTTGGCCTACTGCACATAGAATTGACCAGTGAGATCCTGCCTCTAATGATGCTTTTGAAATGCATCTCTCCTTTGTTTGTCATCATCTATATTACAGTGGAACTCTGAGCCTCATCTTTAAATACATTTTCTTACCTATTTCTCCTCCTGTGTTCAAGGCAGTGAAGGTTCACTTTTTACAAAAAAGAAGTCCAATTCCATTGCAGTTGCTGATTTATATTGTAGGGAAATGGCATGTCAAAGAGGTTCTCCTACTTTGCTGCGACATTCCTACTCTGTGGTAAGTCAGATCCTTGCTTATTCCAGGTTTTTAAGTCCATCTGCATTGCCTACTCCGAAACTGTTAATAATCAAGTGTTAGGAAAGGTCATGTAACCATATGGGCTTTGTCTCACTTTTGCCATTTGGTGTTTCCTTCTGTTGTGGTGCACTGTATGGATGAATTTATGTCAGCAAAAATGTATGGTCACTAAAAAGTAGACACCCTTTTGAATTGTTCAAATTTTCAGTCTGATGTTCAAATGGAAATACAGGGATCATGGGCCCATTCAGATTTACCTTCCCCATAGTGAAGCTGATCTTCAGTGATGATCAATGGAGAGAGACTGATTCCTTAAGAAGACATAAGAGGACAAACTGGTGGAATCAAAGTCAGGTTCCTTTGGAAGGAGCTTGTCTCTTTCCATTTACTGTAAAGGGCTGGAAAGACTGGCTTCCGTAGAGGAAGTTATGTTTTGCAATATCCTGCTCCATCCTATTACTTCACCCTAGTGAATGTCATTCTGAGTTGCCAGAAATGCCATTGCACTTTACCATTCTTGCATATTGCATGGATCAGTATGTTTCATAAAGATGTGACCTACTGTTATTTTTTAGTTCAAGTATACAGTGTCTTTGTGTTTTTTCTATAGGCTCTGATAAAGAGAAACCACAATAAAGAGAGATTTACTGAATTTGGATGATTTCAGAACATGCATATGGTCCTAAATGCTTTTTCTCTTGGATTTTGCAGGGACCTGGCTCAGATTATGAACCATTATTGAAACAAAGACGAAAATTCTTGCTCTCTGATGAATCCTCCAGTAAGTAAACTATACAATATAAGGTATATAACAGATTTGGCATCCTTAATGCTTTCACAAACATAGCATACGAAGATTTGAGACAGATTATATATTTGTTTAAGAGGAGGATACATTTGGGAAATACTACGGTGAAGTACAAATAATGCATATTTAGGGATTTTTATTTCCTGGACTCCACAAATAATTTATGTAGGCAGTGGAATTTAATGAGTGCCCTTATTAGCTTTCAAAAGCTCCTTTTGTTGTGCAGTGTGTAAGCATCCATCTCTTTCCCTTCCCTACTGTCTTACAAATTTCTGTGTCTTAATAGAATTCTTCATGGATTTGGATCTTAACCAGTATCCAAACATTCACTCTCTTCTGCATCTTTAGATCCCAAGCTGAGTGATCGTAATTTTACATAAGTGATAAATGAAATCATGGTATTTTCACATTTTTGTTTTAATAGAAGGCGTCTCAAAATTGTCATCACATATAAGACCATCAGACAGTCTTTCTTCATTGATCTCAGAGAAAGAATATATTAAATCACTAGATCTTTCATCAAATGAGCTGGAGAACATTGATGCCATCAGCCAGAATAGCTGCCTAACTAGTCACCTGGAACACCTTGAGAAACTGGAGCTCCACCAAAATGCTCTTACAAACATTCCAGAACAACTGTGTGAAGTAATTCTGCATAATTTTCTTTAATACGCAATAAGTTGAATTTAGTTTAAAAAAATTGTTGGTCTCTAATAATGTAATCCATATGTATTGTAAAAATGTATCCATAGCAATATTATTCAAGAATATAGGTGTATATTTTTGCGTGCTTCATGCATTTACTCCACATTCATTCAGTGGATTCATGTTCATTAGAAAGAAAAGTATTTTCATGGAATTGTTTTAAGTCATTTACTGCAGAGAACTGCTTTAAGATATGTGATACTAAGTAGCATAATAATGGAAATGGAACTGGGAACTGCAGGTAATTAATATTTTAAATTTTATGAAATGTAACTAATTATTTTTGAATAACGCCCTATACTTTATTTTGTCATAGTAATATTATAGGTTACATTGGTACAATTGCTATTTTCTGCTATTTTTCCATGTGAGATAAATATAAATAAATTAATAATTTGTATAAAAATATAACTCAATTATAAACATATAAATTCATGTTTTCTTTTAACTTCTTAAAAATGAATTATTCCTTTTTTTTCAGAACTTGAAATGCTTGACTTACTTGGATTTGCACAGTAACCGATTTACTTCTTTCCCAACTTACTTACTGAAAATGAATTGTATTGCAAATCTTGATATCTCTCGAAATGACATTGGACCTTCCTTTGCTCTGGATCCATGCCTCAGATGTCCAACTCTGAAGCAACTCAACCTTTCATACAATCAGCTGGTGTGCACTCCTGAATTTCTTACAAGTGTTGCTGAAAATCTAGAACAACTCTTGCTGGAAGGGTGAGTAGCATGAGTAAATGGGCTGTAGCGTAAGGAACATAACAGGAAATAATAGATTTGTCACGCAAAATGATGACTTATAGCACGGAGAGGATTGTTTAGTCACCAGTGAAACACTGACAGTCTTCCAAATGTGTAAATTGCTACAACTTTCATTGTTGTATTGTAAAGTACAAGACATGAGAATGTCTTTGGACCTCGATAGAATCTAAAAGCTTTGCTGTTCCAGTAACATACTAAATACGTTGTAGTTGAGTATCTTTCTGCTACCATACTACCAATCCACAGGGCTCTGTAGTCTGACATATTCAACTAGGTTTTCTGTATACACCATACAGTTTCCACTGTATTTCATACGCACAAAAGCTTTTCTGGAAGTAGTATTAATGTAATTTTAGGTATTGGTATGGATATGTTTTAAATGACAAAAACAGAGAAAACATGTAGCTTTTTGTTTGCCAGCACTTAGTATCACATTTCTTAGAGAGGTAATTCATACCTATGTGGAATTCTTAAGAGTGCAGTTGGTGATAGCTCTGTCAGCTGCAGAGACTGTCGCATTCATTTCCTACAGTTCATGCTAAATAAGATGGTGAGCTTTGTTAGTAATACTACCCTGGCCAAGCAGTGGATGGCTGTGTTATCTCTGTGTTTTCAGGATCTTTCTCTTCCTCTTTCTGCTGTTCTTCTCCCAAGAATACATTGTGTAAAATTATATACTCATCCTGAATTCCATTCCATATGGCGAATCCATTTTAAAAAGTTTTTTTAGGTTGTTAGTAATTCTGTAATTATGATATTGCAAACATATATTTTTAGTACACAGAACCTCTCACAATGCCACAATCCTCTTCGTGTGGGATTGGGCTCCAGAATGTAATCAGAAAACTAAACCTTGCAATACATTTTGACACTTGGTCTCCAGATTAATTAAACTGATTTTAATATCAGTCATGTTATTCCGTGTTGCCACATGTACTAGTGTTTTTGCTGACTGGTCAGTCTTTATGTAGATAAAATTTTCTTTTTGTTTTACTGGTGTAAGGATGACATTGTCAGATCAACATTACTTTCAGCTTTTACCTAATCATTTCTAAGTAAAACATGGATTGTCTTTTTTCTTGTTGTTATCATAGAAACAAAATTTCATGCTTATGTTCACCCCTATGCTTGAAAGACCTGAAAATTTTAAACATTAGTAAAAACAGTATTTCATCCCTTGCTGAGAATGTTTTCATGGGCTGTACAAAACTGGAGCAGTTCAATGCCAGGATGAATGTTCTTGGTAAGTACCTGTGAAAATAGGATTCACCTTCTAGAAACTATTCCAAGTTGCAAAATTACTCTTCCACCAACATTTGGAGTCTTGAGAGAACAGAAAAGAATAATACCACATGTACTTGTCCTTGTTTTTACAGTTTCCTAAGCATTACCTTTTGATCACTGAAGCATAGAGTATGCTTCCAGTCATCTGATCTGACTCAGCTAACCCATCTTGTTTTTACATTTGGAGTGGATGCTGTAAAAATGGATGAGTGTACTTGAGATTGTACATACTGTTGAGGAAGGTTCCAGGCAGAGGAAATCGTTCAGATTGCAAATCTAATACTAATATGGGTTTAGCACTGTACTGTAATACACAGATGCATCCTGGCTTGTACCAGAAATATTGTGGCCAGCAGGACAAGGGCAGGGATTGTCCCCCTGTACTCGGCGTTGGTGAGGCCACACCTCGAATCCTGTGTTCAGTTTTGGGCCTCTCACTGCAAGAAAGACTTTGAGGTGCTGGAGCATGTCCAGAGAAGGGCAGAGGAGCTGGTGAAGGGTCTGGAGCACAAGTCTGATGAGGAGCAGCTGAGGGAGCTGGGGATGTTTAGCCTGGAGAAAAGGAGGCTCAGGGGGAACCTTACACTCTCTACAAGTGTCTGAAAGGAGGATGTAGCCAGGTGGGGGTCAATGTTTTCTCCAAGGAACAGGTGATAGGACAAGAGAAAATGGCCTCAAGTTGTGTGAGGGGAGGTTTAGATGGGAAACTGAGAAAAATTTCTTTCCTGAAAGGGTTGTCAAGCACTAGAACAGGCTGCACGGAGAACTGGTTGAGTCACCACCTCTGGAAGGTATTTAAAAGACATGTGAATGTGGCCTTTAGGCCTTTAGTGGTGGACTTGGCAGTGCAGGGTTAACGATTGGGCACAGTGGTCTTGGAGATCTTTTCCAACCGGAATGATTCTGTGATTAGGTATTTACCACACTATATCTGGCATTATTTTCAGAATAAGAGAGAATGTGTGTTTCAGTTGCCGGCATGCAAGTGTCATTTGAGATGCCCTGAATCATCCCCCTTGGCTTACAGGTTCTGGTCCAGAACAAGCAGGTCTTCCATAGCTCCTGTGTTTTATCTTTTAACCTTGTGCAGACAGCTCAGGTAGCACAGGGCAGATCCCCTTCACTAGAACCCAGTGCTAAGGAACTGAATTGAGTCCATGCAGAGTGTGTGTCAGTGGCTTAGCATATTTTATGCAAAGGTGTCAAAATCTCTTTATCTATGCAAATTGAAGATTATACAAATTAGATTTTCAATGATACTGTGAGAGTTCATAAGTTACTGTTACAATTTATTCTTTCTTCAAGATATAAAAACTTCCATTTTGAAATTATTTTCACATTATTTCAGAAGGTAACTCTTAGAATTGCATTAAACATAGCTGAACCATTAAACTCATTTTTATAAGAATGAATAAAAATGAATGGTGAATAAGACCCAACAAATCCTGGACATGAGAATCTTTTGTACACTTGCAGTACAGTGAAGTGTAAGTAAGATTATTTTGGTGTTTAATGCCACTAGGAGATGAAGGGTAACCATGTAGAATTTGTTAAAAGCCAATATATTAATCAATTTTGTGAGTTTAGTTTTCAATAAGCTTTAAAAAGAAAGATTTGAACTCTGCCTTTGGTAGGTGATACCTTTGTATGAAAATGATAGAGTGGCCTTTTAGTCTGTCTAAACTCCAGTCTTAAAAATCATTTAAACCATTCTTAGAAGTAATAGGATTAACCTCTTTTTCTGCTCTAGAAACAATACCTGACTTGTCATCCAGCATAACAAGTTTAAAATTATCCCAAAATTGCTTTAATAATGTTCCAGAAGCAATTCTTCTTCTACCACAGTAAGTTATTCTTTTATTTATTGATGTTAATGTCAAGTTCTTGATAAAGAAAATCTGATGACAAAATTGTTGTTAAGCAGAAAATTCTGCATGTTTTTACAGATTTTCAGGGAATCCTCACTAACTGGTTAAATCCAGAACTTGGTAGCTTTTAGACTCAAGACAAATCAGTAATTTTCTTCATGATTCTGAGAAATTCTGTTCCTCAGATTCAAATCACTGTTGTTAAAAATATATTCCTTGACAGCTGAAGCTGAGAATTCTTGCTGAGAATACTAGAATTAATCTCATATTTCCTTGGAACCAACAATAAAAATATATTGGCAATTTTTCCTTTTTGAGTTCTGCAGACATTTGCACAAGGCTACTGAGATTAGTTTTTCACTTCCCAAATAACATGAGATATTTATTCTCAAAGAAAAACACTTCCTCTAGAAGGAATTGTGATAAAGATGCATGTGACATTTATTTCTTTATACCTTCAAAGCGTTACTCATGTGAAAATTGGACTTCTGCTTTTTTTATAGAAGTTGCTGACCTTAACATATCAGTAGAATGAGATTGTGGAAAGAGTGCTTGGAAGGGATGATCCAATAAGTGTGGGGAGATATGAGTGCTGATGGCACCACAGAGAGGGCAGATCCACAGATTTGGGAACTTACATTACTGAAATTTGCATAGAGCATGTTATCATTAATGTGATATTGCACAATTTTAGCATGCTAACATTCACAGCAGCAGATTCAATGGATGTGTTGAAAAACCTGCAGTTTTCAGGTTCTGTATCTCCCAGCTCAGACAAATCAATTAGGTGTTGCATGCTTTTTTGTGTGCTTCATATTTCATCGTAACATAAGCAGTGTATTTGTCCTATAGGTCTAGGTGAGCTATGTAATTTCTGCACACACATGTATTTGCAAATGTATCTACTTCTATTTGGATTTCAGTCAGAAAATCATCTCTTCTGATAGCTAATCCACTTGTTTATTAAAAATTAATACATTTTTGCTTCCAGCTAATCTGAGTTTTATTTTTTCATTTGCTAACATCTCTCCTTTTTATTTTCATGTTTTTAGTTTGCGATCAGTAGATTTAAGCCAAAACAAGATCGTAAGCCTGCCTGGACCAATGCACTGGAAATCACTAAATTTAAGGGAGCTGTTATTTAATCATAATCAAATAGATGTCTTGGACCTGAGTGAAAAGGCATGTGCATGGTCTAGGCTAGAAAAGCTACACCTCTCCCACAACAAGTTAAAGGAGGTAAAGTGTAAGATTCTACCTAAGGAAAATTTAATTGTTTTTCAGTTTAATGCAATTTTTCCATGTTCATTTGATTTTCATGTCACCTGTCATACCATTGTACATTGTATTAGTGAAATGGTATGTAAGTGCAAATAGTACTTCTGTGAATGAAATAGCTATACTGTATTCAGCTTTTCTGCCTGGAATGTGTCATATAATCAGCTTGTATGATGAATTAGTTAAAAGGTCTTTTCTCTCTTAGTGTGGGATATTAGGCCTGTTTATTAAAAAAATGAACTACAGCAGTAAAAATAATACCTGTTTTTTTCAATTATTTAATGTATTCATGTTCACAATTTTTTTTAACATTAAATTGCCCATTAAATGTTCTTTTCTTTAGATTCCCCCTCAGATTGGCTTCCTAGAGAACTTAACTTCTCTGGATGTAAGTTATAATCCTGATTTGAGATTCTTTCCCGATGAAATGGGAAGACTGTCCAAAGTCTGGGATCTTCCTTTGGAAGGACTCCATCTTAATTTAGACTTCAAGCATGTGGGATGCAAAGCCAGAGACATTATCAGGTTTGTTGCCCTATTGTTCTTGAATATTCCTGGTTTGCTTTCTTGGGATTTACAGTAAGCATTAAGAAAATAACGTGTGGTTTTGAAAAGACATGCTGGTTTGTCATATGAAATCCAGCATGCTGCTCTAGGGAAAGTTATCATATCAACACATACACATAAAATAGGGTGGTTTAGACCATACTAGTATTACCTCTTGAATTTGATGCTTCTATGAACTGTGCAAGAAATGGTGCTTGCCAATTATTTATAATATGTTTATTGTGTTCCCCAGTGCACTGCACTGAGCACAATTTTAGGATAATTACAAAACAGGAAAAACAAAAAAAATATTCTGAATTAAACTTCACCTATCAAATCAGAAATTAGAGTAAAGAGTTAAAAGAACAGTAGTATCAAACAGATACTGAAAATTTGAAGAAAATTGAGTAGTTCTAGATTTTTCCTTGTTCTTGAGTTCTGTTGGTATTTCTCTCTATTTTACTCTTCTGTGAGTTTTGAAAACTTTTTTCTACCAGATTTCTTCAACAACGACTGAAGAAGGCTGTACCTTATAACAGAATGAAACTCATGATTGTTGGGAACACTGGCAGTGGGAAAACTACCCTGCTACAACAACTAATGAAAAGCAAACGGACAGAATTGGGCTCTCCAAAAGCTACAGTAGGCATTGATGTAAAAGACTGGATCATTCAAGGGAAAGGCAAAATGAAGAAAGAGCTTATATTAAATGTGTGGGACTTCGGAGGTATTTCCTGAGTTTATTTTCCTTTACAATTTTCTTTTCGAACATTTTAATGCATTACTTGTTCTTAGAGTCAGCCTGTGGTAATTCAAACTGGGGACAGTGAATCACACAAACGTACATCCAAAGTCCAGTGACCACTTACAAATTAGTGAATTCTGTAAATTAGCAGCTAATCCCTCAGATTTAATATAAAGCCTCAGGAATTTCATCACCAAATGTAGTTTGACCACTTATTTCAACTATAATACTTCAAAATAATCATTTCAGAATAGTAAGAAACAGCTTGTTATCACCAGAAGAATCTTTCGTTGAACTCTGTTTCTCTCTTTTATAGTCTGGGTCTCTCCAGGCTCTGCAGTATCACAGGTTTGTAAGGTCACAGACAACAAAGCACCTAGGAAGAGTCTTTGAACCTTGTGTTTCTGGAAAACTTTCTAAGTTTGGGGGGCTACAGAAGCACTTCTAAAATCCAGAGCTATTTTAGACTATAGAAGAGTTATTATTAAACAGCGGTCTATCATCATTTAAATACAGTCTGTCACAATGCATAAACACAGACCAGTGCCATTTAAGCTGGATTTCCAGCTTTAGTTGTGATTTTAAATGCTTAATTATGTGAACTTATTTTGAAGTTGCTGAGAGTGTTGGAGAAAGGGAAGGAAGAAGGTACAAGGAGAGGGAGGAGTGAGGGAGAAATTCAGTATTGGAGTTTTAAAAGAATCCTGACCTTTTAAGTTGTCTTTCCACCACCCAGTTTATCCAGTTAAACCTTACACTTCTTGACTTAAAACCAGCATATGTGTTTTAAGATTTCAGCTAATGAGCTACCACAGAGTGCTTTCCTAAAATTCATAGTTATTATGATTTCCTGTCAATTTAGATAAATTTCTGCAGACATTAAGTTCATTTGTGAATTTGTGGTCTGAGGACAAGTGTTCCTCTGCCTTTTTGTGATCTGAAGATGTTCAGTCAAGGAAGTACTGAGCAATGGAAATTTTTGATCATTAGGACAAGAAGAGTTCTACAGTACCCATCCTCATTTTATGACCCAGAGATCTTTATATCTTGCTGTTTATGATCTCAGCAAGGGACAAGCAGAGGTGGATGCTATGAAGCCGTGGCTTTTTAACATCAAGGTAAGACATACAGAATGGAATTCCCCTTTCCAAGGAGCTGTAGGTGAACAGCAGATTAACCACAAATATTTATATAGAGGAAGAAGAAAAAAAAATTCTTCAGAAAATAGGAATAGTAATAATATTAAACAATAGCTGAAATACATCATGTATTGGATATGAAAGTATTTTTAGACATAAAAAGAAATGATTAGCACCATTTTGGACTTAAAATTGTACAAAGTGATGTGCAAAAGAATAGTTTGTATGTTCAGGCAATATTTTGAATTGACTGATAAAAATAAGAAAGGAGTAAGAAGACATGATGGGTTAAATTTGCGTTTTTCTTTTACACCAGTGTAAATTTTGGGGAAATCAGAACTAGACTAATTTAAAACTGATTAGATACAGGTTTGAAATTATGCTATTAAGTGTATGCTTAATATCCTGTTGTTAATAGAAATGATTCCAGAACTGCAGTAGGGAATTGACCTGAGAATCTGCCTGTATATTTTTCATTTTTTTCTAAGTGTTTATACCCATTTATGGAGTCATTCCATGGTGAGTGAGCATCTTTTTTTTTGTAGGATGGTTAGCCTTGACGGGGCGTTAGACTCACATAAAGAGTTTGTTTACTGATCCTGTTAGTGAAACTTCTCTTTTTCACTCTTTCCACCTTGGGCAGTGACGTAGGCACAGGACTGTAATCAGTTTAGTGTTGATGAAAATAATTTCTGATGTGTTCTCCTTTCCTGTTCAGTACTTGCTGATGTTTCACTGCACTGTTCCAATGACAGCTAGCAGAGTACCATTTCTTTTGGCTTTTCCATTTTATTGGATGTCCTTAATGAAAAATGTCCCTCTACTTTGCTGCCAATAGTGTTAATCTGCAAAGAATGAAATCCAGATGTACACTCATTCCTGTTAGAAAAAGCTGATTTTTTAATACTTCTGTTTTGAAATAGACTGCTCTCTGGATGTTTGACTAAATTTCTCACATTTTATGTGAATATAAAACACTAAAATCAACATTCACTACTGAGTTAATCAACAGTATGGATCTCACTAACAGGCTCGAGCTTCAACATCCCCTGTCATTCTTGTTGGCACTCACTTGGATGTTTCTGATGAAATGCAGCGTAAGGCCTGCATGAGTAAAATTACTAGGGAGCTGTTGAACAAGCGAGGCTTCCCAGCAATCCAGGATTACCACTTCGTGAATGCTACAGAAGAATCTGATTCCATTATCAGACTTAGGAAAATCATTGTAAAGGAGAGTCTTCACTTCAAGGTAAGCGACATACTGTTTGTAATTTTGAAAACATCCTTTTTTTTAATTTAAGTGAATACATTTTTAAGCATTAATACATACTTAATTACATTTTTGTGTGATAGCGAAGTTGTCTTGCCTTCTACAAAATGTTACACACAGCAAAATAATGAAGGAAAATCGCCAGGTTTATTTTAATTTGATTTTCTACCAAAAAAAATCAACTTTGTAAAAATCCCAGCTAAGTTCTGTTTTCAAGTGCCGTAAATCAAATATTTAATTTAAAATGAGCCATCTTTTTCTTACAAAGAAAGTAAATTAAAATCGTGGTTTGTTGGGTGGCATCACATAATTACAATAAGTATTGGAAGATTTCAGGGGATAGGAAATACAGGTTTGTGGTTTCTGAAAACCAACTGATTTCATTTTACATAGCAGGAAACTATTTCTACAAAGAGGAAAGTGAATTAAAGCAGGGAAAGAAGATCTTGTGGACTGAGTAATCCTCCTAGATTCGAGTATCTGCACATGTAATTCTGTTATCTCTGAAGTCATCCCAACTCATTCCCTGCTCTCTCCTTAGCCACAGTATGAAGCTCTAAGTGTGAATGAAGAGAGCAGCCCAGGCATGGAGCTTACAGAAAGATAGGATCCAATCTGTAACAAAAAGAATATATATTTTTTCATTTATACAACATCAATCATATATCATGTCAAAACTCATTAAAGAGAAAAGGTGATGTCCTGTGCTACTTAAATCAATGGCAGAACATCATAAATCGTACCAGAACCCAAATTTCTTTTGAATGACTGCTTGGGAGATTTTATAAAGCAAATGATGTATTTATGCCTAGCCTCACACCAGTGGTGTTACAAATGAGTTAAAGCATACACACCCCTCGTTTCTCTCAGAAACTAGCAGCTTATTCACATCCAGAATCTCCCTAACTTCATTCCACAGTGCAAGGAACAGCTAACCTGTTAAATGGCAAGTGCTTAATGTCAAGGAGGTGGCCTCTTCAAGTGAAATGGGTTAATTCCTCTTCTCCTGCATCCAGTAGGCATGAATAGAGCTGGTGTTTGTACAGGTGTATGTGGCTCTATGTCTCACCATACTTCTTCAGCACTCCAGAGAAGTTCTGCTTTTTGAAAAATTTTGTTCGTTTAACATCTATATCTCTTGAGACTATGACTTAAACTGATGTTTAAACTTCTACACAGATGTAAGGTGCCCTGAAGGAAATGAGATAATTACCATAAATGATGTAGGTAGTTTGTGAAAGGAATGTTATAAGGTATCTGCTTAGAGGTTAGTCAAAGTGAGTTAAGTATTCAGCGTTGTCATAAAGTTCTCTGAAGTCTTTGAAATTACACAAGGTATTCATTTCATCTGCACAACGTACCAATTACATTTTTGACACATAAAAACACCACAGTGCATCAGTGAGAGAAAGATTACAGCTAAGAAGACAGTTCGTAAATATTGGGAAAGTTGTTTCCCATTTCCTCAGGGAAGTTAGTAGCTCAGCACCCATGGAGAAAGGAAAACCTGACTAGCAATTACCAAATACCAAAGGATGTCTCCAGGAAGGAGCTCAGGCTCAGGAAACAGGCACAAAGCACCCAACTGTTTCCCCTAAGTGTCACTAATGTGGCTAAATTCATTTCATTCTCTTCTCTTGTCCACTGGCTGCCAGCAGTGGAGACTTAATCGAGCTACTGCCTTTTTTCCCCAGTTAACCTAAAGACATGGCTGGAGATATTACATATTTCAAGAAGCATAGTTTTTTAGATTAATTAGTCTGTTGTTTGTCTTAACTGGAGATGTATGACACCATCTGCTCACACAGTGAATATTTTCCTTTTACTTTGAACCAAAGCTTCTCTTCGAAATAATGTCTTCTGAGAAGACCTCATTTGTTATTTTTTATGTACAAGTAATATGGAAATATTTTCTTCTCTGAGTATTTATGTATAGAAAGACATTATAATTCTGAAAGAATAATTAGTTACCTCTACCTTTCAGAAGCCATGATAGCCAATAAGCGAGTGTTCCTGTTCATTCTTTCTGCTACTATTGAGTGGACATACACTTTATATCTTAGTTTTATTTTCTGCATTTCACATGAATAAATTAATATATTTAAGATTATTATTCCTAATTTTACAGATCAGAGATCAACCAGTAGTTGGTCAGCTAATTCCTGACAGCTACCTGGAGCTGGAAAAGAGAATTTTGCTGGAACGTAAAAACGTCCCAGTAGAATTTCCTGTGATTGATCAGAAACGCTTGCTGGAGCTGGTACAAGAAAGCCAGTTACAGTTGGATGAAAACGAACTTCCTCATGCAATTCACTTTCTGAATGAATCAGGTAAAAGATTCTCTTCAGTGTGTGATAGCACTTCGCTGCAAATCTGAAGCTGACAGATCTGTACATGTTTCTAAGTCTTTCACACAGTTGCCGCAAAACGGTAAGCTGAAGCATCTAAGCTTGGGTAACATCAGTTTGTTAAACCACATTGTTAGGAAGGGAATTCCATGACATGAAGGATCACTACTGTAACAGTTTATATCTCTTGCTATCTCTTACCCCTCCCTGAAAACATTGTACTGTTGGTTAGACAGAACGGTTGCTGAAGAAAGATGCAATTGCTCCAATAGGTCAAATAGAATAGTGGTTAGAAGAATACATGTAACAGCTTATCTCAGTGCAATACTGACTTCCTAAGATTATATAATAAACCACAGAGAGCTTAGCAAAAAAGCAAGTCGGATTAAAAATCTAAGAAGAAGTCTGAGAATAAAGGTAAAGCTGAACAAACCGTGCTTGCACTCTACTCTTCTGAGATATTGCCATAAATGTATCTGTATTTATTATTCAAACTGTTTATGTCAATTCACATAATACAAACAGCCCAGAGTGGAGTGCTTACTTTGCTTAATATTGAGCTTGAGCAATGCATTGCTAATTACAGTATTCTTTGGGCAGGTGTTCTCCTTCATTTTCAAGACCCAGCACTACAGCTGAGAGATCTGTATTTTGTAGATCCTAAGTGGCTGTGTAAAATCATGGCACAGGTCAGACTGATTACTTTTTGTATATACATTCATGGTACGTTTTCCCTTGTCTGAAGCCACTGTAACTTATCAGTGTTTCTTCTTCTCCATTTCCTTATTGTTTCTTAATCTAGAGTTTTCTCAAGGCCCATATTTTTTTACCTGGTTCTTTCTGTTTCAATTGCTTTCTGGGCAACTGACTGTCTCATTGCTTGTCTGTTCTTAAATTGTAATGTCTAATATCATTTAAAGGTCAGTGAACACAAGAATACATGTAGAGTAGAAAAACCCTGTGGATGCAAGGTAATCATGCAATACATTGACACAGGTTGAGATGAAAGCTGGAACTTTGGGTTAAAGGCTGTAAGAAGGGTGAAGAAGTGCAATTGCATGCTTGGTACAGATGGCAGAGGAAAGTGAGTGGATATGGAGTTGGAATGGGAGAGCAGTAGACTGCCTAAGTGAGACCAAATGTTGATCTAGAAACACTCTCAAAAATTTTTATATATATTCAGATTTTGTAATATCTGAAACCTTCATCTAATGAAGAATGTATATCTGAAATTGTTTCGCTTTTTTAAAAAGATTCTGATGGTGAAAGTGGAAGGCTGTTCTAAATACCCTAAGGGAATTGTAAAGCGTTCAGATGTGGAAAAATTCCTTTTGAAGAAGAGCAAGTTTCCTAAAATCTATATGTCACAATACTTCAAGCTTCTGGAAAAGTTTCAGATTGCTTTGCCATTAGGAGAGGACCAACTACTAATCCCAAGCAGGTAAGTAAGGAGCTAAACCCACAAATGACAGCCATAGAGATAGATCAAAATAGAAACCTCCCGTCAGGCTAAGTGGTTTCACTGATCATCAGAGCAATTTGGTACATGCAAGCATGATATACTCTTTGTATACTACATTTTAGTAAATGCTTTCAGAAGAGACGTGTTAAGCTGATCTTGTAGCAGGTAAGGCTTATGTTGTATCAACATGGTGGGTAATGGAAACTATAAATGATAGAACACTTTATGAGGATAGTATTTCTTTTACAGTTACCATGCTTCAAGACTACAGCAAGGAGATTATAATTTAGCTTCACACAGCAGTGTGCCAGCATTACAGATATTTATTGTAATACAAGAGATAACACAAAATTTCCATACCCTATTTGCTTGAAGTGAGAACCACAGACAAGTTACTCAAAGGCAGTATCTCCTTCAAAAAGTCTAGATATTAAGTGTGGTGACAAAGAAAGCATTATAACTTTGAATGTGGTGGTTTTGGTTTATATGAAGCAGATAATGCAGTTTCTCTGCCTCAGATTTCCCTAATGTGTTTAGTAATGTTTACGTTGCCAAATGGAGAGAGTGTTGCATGGCTGCGCTGATTAGGATTTCTATGTCCTTCAAAGCCCTAGGATAGGATCTGAATGTCTTACCTGCCTTATGTATGTCTCAGATTCTTCTCATATTTGCATTAAATAGCTAATGATCGTTAGCGAGGTTCTGTTGGGTTTAAATTACAGCCAGAACTTCACTTTGACACAAGCAAGCAGAATAAACAATTACACTGTTAGCTCCCTGACCATCTGAGTCATGCATTCATTAATAAATAATGCATTTTACATAATAAATAATAAATGTCTTCAGCTCAGCTATAGTACATCATCAAATACTGTCTTAATATTTTTATTCTTTCAGCTTGTCTGATCACAGACCTGTTATAGAGCTTCCCCACTGTGAAAATTCAGAAATTATCATCAGGCTTTATGAGATGCCGTACTTTCCTATGGGATTTTGGTCCAGGCTGATCAACAGGTTGCTTGAGATATCACCTTACATGCTATCAGGAAGAGGTACAAATCTTTATCTTCAAAAGGAATAGTGTGCGAGTTTGCTTTGAATGCCAGCATCTGCGTGTTAAAGCTTTAGTCCCCAACATTGTTTCGCTTTAGCTAATTCCTGAACACTTCACAAATGTAAGAAAAAGACAGTGATCATTTTTGTAACTTAGAATAATGCAGGAACAGATAGTGCCTGATCTTCACAGTGGTGTGCAAAATAAAGTAAAGGTTGTAAGCAGCCTATTTTTCTCCTTCACATGCTAGAGATAGAGGAAATCCTTATGTTTATGCAATATTGCTATTTGCTTCCACAAAGAATACAGGAAGGGATACGTCTTCCACACAGGAAAACAAACTGCTTTTCTTCAGGGTCATTAATACTCCCTTTATTTAAGTCTCAGAGCTTTGCTTTTATCAGAAAGAGGGGATATGTCTTTAATTTTTTTCTAGGAATTCCATGCTTTCACATGCTAATGCTCTACAAATATCATTTGTAAGTGCCTGCTGTCCTGGCATTTGAGTTTCTTCTGAGCATCAAATTCCAGTTGCATCCTGCTATTTCATGAGTGTGTGACAGGAAAAATTTAAATCACAGCTTTTTTTCATATTTTGCCTGAGATACTCTGTGCTTGAACCTGAATGTAAGCATTTCTGCCCACCTGCTGCCTGACTTACATCTGGTTAAATACTTACAGTTTGTGGGTATGCCTTACAAAATTGAACACCAGATGATATATATTCAGCTTTTGTGGGGCTATGCTGCTTGCAAGGTTGTAGCCTTTATTTTGTTTGTTATTTGGATAGGTGTTATCCTACTATCATAATTATATATTCAAAGTACCATGAATAATTCTGAATATTTTACAATTGACATTCATATTGGAGATCAGATTTTTAATCTACTTTTGTGTTTTCTAGAGCGAGCTCTTCGTCCTAATAGAATGTACTGGAGACAAGGCATCTACTTGAACTGGTCTCCTGAAGCCTATTGTCTAGTGGAATCAGCAGTATTTGACAACAACCCAGACAGTTTTTTGAAAATTACAGCACCATCTTGCAGAAAAGGTTAATTATTCCTGAGCCTGAATTTTGCTCCAGTTTGATTGCAGCTTGGCATTTTGGTTTGTTGTGCTTTTGCCTTTGGAATGTAGAGTTTATCTTTGTAATTAAAAGTATGGCAGATTGGGTCTGTAATTTCCCTCTTTTGGTTTCTTAAAGGGTGCATCCTTTTGGGGCAAGTTGTGGATCACATAGATTCTCTTATGGAAGAATGGTTTCCAGGTTTGTTAGAAATAGATGTATGTGGTGAAGGGGAAACACTGTTGAAGAAATGGGCCCTGTACAGCTTTCAAGATGGTGAAGAACATCAAAAAATACTACTTGATGACTTACTTAGGAAGGCTGAAGAAGGTATGTATTTATGCCATTTGAGGTATATAGAGGTACACTTGTATCTAGACAAATACTATGCAGCATCCCCTTTACAACATTTGGGTACTTCACGTTATTTTAAAATGTTTCATTTCTCTAAGAAATAATTACAGTGTAAGGCAAAAATACCTTTGTTTTTTAAATGTAAGAGCTGTCTAGAATGTATCGCTGTAGAATATGAGACAGATTGCATATAGTCTCTGTAGTCATATAAAAACAGCAATAATGAAAATAATAATTTTGTCATAATATTGATAATGCAACTGCAATCTTGGAACTGAATCCAGCACAAAATAAAACTAATACTTGATCTCTTGGTTGGATCACATAGCACAGTAATTTAAAAAACAGTATTAAGTATGGCATTCTACATACTAACAGCATTCTTTCTTTTTACTGACAGAAAAATAATCTCTTGGTTAGTTTGGTGTTCTTACACAGCAGCAGTTTTTTTCACATTTGATTGGTACATATATGGAACTTTGAAAATACTTAAACATGTAAGATCCAAGAATTTGTATGACAATAAGTGTGTATATCTGTATGCATGCATATATATATATATATATGTAAGCACAAATATGAATCTAATTTTAGGTACATTGATCTTACGCATTCTCAGAGATCCTCGTGCCTATCAGTGCTTTTTGAATGATGCCTACCCTTCTTTTTTTTCATTTTCTCTTTTTGTTTTTCTTAGGTGACCTTTTGGTAAATCCAGATCAACCAAGACAGACCATTCCAATTGCTCAGATTGCTCCTGATCTGATATTGGCTGATTTGCCTAGAAATATTATGTTAAACAACGATGACCTGGAATTTGATGAAGCTCCTGAATTTCTCTTGGGTAACCATTATTTTGTAGGCTGTTTTTTTTACAGAGGTTATGTAAACAAATCTATTGAAGTCAGTTCTGCCACATATGAAAAGCATTTTAGAGATTTCTTTTCTGAAGAAATGTATTATTTTACGGCATTTGGAATTTCAGGTTATTGAATTTTGAATTTTTCAGTAACTTGTGCACTAGGACACTGGTTTTTGTGTGTTTATTTTACTGATTATGAAGCTTAAAACAGTAGATAACCCACACATTTTAAAACTGAACACTTTCAGCTTTTTTTTTTTTTAAATGGCTGTTATCCCTTTGTTTATAATACTCTTTCCAATTTTATTGTTCAAAAGGTGATGGTGGGTTTGGATCTGTGTACCGTGCATCCTACGGAGGAGAAGAAGTTGCTGTAAAGATTTTCAATAAACATACTTCCCTCAGGCTCCTAAGACAAGTAAGAAATACTGCCTTTTTTTCTGTAGTGCTGCTCTTGGAACACCAACCCTAGAGGAGAGTTCTAAAAGTTTAAGTAAATTGCAAGTCTTCACTCCAAAACATTCCTCAGTTTACTTTAGATGTACGGAGATTATGCTGTTTGCTCTATTTCATCTGATTTTACAATTTACAGGAGCTTGCAGTGCTTTGTCACCTCCACCACCCCAGTTTAGTGTCTTTGCTGGCTGCTGCAATCCGTCCCCGGATGCTGGTGATGGAATTAGCCCTCAAAGGGTCTCTTGACCGTTTGCTTCAACAAGACAATGCAAGTTTAACTAGAACACTTCAGCACAGGATAGCTCTACATGTAGCGGATGGCTTGAGGTAAATGTGACTTCTGCATTGTAAAAACAGGATATAGCTTCAAGTAGGATATAATGCAGAAGCTTCTGTTCTCTCGCATCCCAAGCAGAACATTTCCTGGGTCAGACAAGTGCTTGTGTTTTTATGGTTGATTGGCTGATACGTAACACATATTTTTGTTACCTTTTTTTTCCTGCTAATGAGTGATGCTCATAATGAGTAGAGAAATTGCAAGACTCTGGGTGCAGTTTCTGTGTGGCTGTTGATTTCTTACTGAAATGTCAAAGAAAATAATTTAGTGTATTTCTCAAATTCTAAAAGTCCATGAATGACCTCAGGAGCTATTGCAGTGTGACAAAACCTGCAAGGGGGCTCAGGGGTCAAAGAAGCTTAAGGTTCTAAGACGCATTTTTCTAATTGTCAGTGACTCTTCAGATAAAACTTGGCACTAAAATACTGCAATGTAAATAGTAAAGTAGTAAACAGTAAATAGCATTTCAGAACAATTCTAAAGTCATTATCCAGAAAGGCTGTGTCATGTTGGTGATATTTGACATTTTTAACACAATATTTCATGTTTGAAAGCACAGTTTACTGTTGTGGGAACAATGCACTCAGTGTGTGTATATAGATGCATCTCTGACTTATGAATGCTTTCAATAAATTTTTTTTTGATTACTAGGTACCTGCATTCAGCAATGATCATCTATCGTGATTTAAAGCCTCACAATGTGTTGCTTTTTACCTTATATCCCAATTCAGCTGTTATTGCAAAAATAGCTGACTATGGCATCGCCCAGTATTGTTGCCGAATGGGAATAAAAACCTCCGAAGGCACACCAGGTATGGAAATATGCTTTGATTTAAAGTCCTTTATGTCCAAAATATCTAGTATGTAGTATCTAATATGTAGTCTGTGAGAAGTAACTCAAATCTATATTCTAGTCAAAATGACAAAAAGGAGTCCTAGTCATATTACAAGTTGTAATGCCAGATTTATACCTCTTGGCCTTACCTCCTGTTCATGTTTTAATACCTTTTAGAAGAATCAAGGAGTATATTAAAGGTTTAAAAAGAGAAGAAATTAAATTACATGCATTCATAATAATTTTTCATTGTCTTGTTTTAATATGGTTATTGTGATATTGAAATTATACTGCTAACATTCTTTGCTTTAATTTCCAGTAATGTATACATAAGTCTTAAATTTTTTTTTAAGGCAAGAAATATCTCCACTGTTCTCCAACTTTAGAGAAAACCTATTAGCATCCATTCTAAAGCACTGAACAATTCAACCACTTTGAAAAGTGCCTTTAGGTTTTTTAAATTGTGCTTGAGAGTGTGACTTCAAGTGTTAAATGTTAGACCTTCAATAAAGACTGCAGAGTTGCCCTTGATTTTCATCATTCATTGATAAAGTAATTATTTTATATTAAATGGGGCAGGAGCTCTGTAACTGATGTACTATCTCCTTCCTTTGTACTTACTGCTGATATTTTTGGAGGTCTGCCAAATACAAGCTATTACCAGCCCAGAAATAGTTTGATGTTTTTCCTTGCACTTCCTGTGCCATTTTTATCAATAATTGTTTACTTCTTAAAGTATAAAGATGGCTTTATCTTGATATGAAGCATACTTATTACTGAATGATTTATTTGCAGGATTTCGAGCACCAGAGGTTGCCAGAGGAAATGTTATTTACAATCAGCAAGCTGATGTTTATTCATTTGGCTTGCTGCTTTATGACATTTTAACAGGAGGAGGTAGAATAATGGAAGGCTTGAAGTTTCCAAATGAGTTTGATGAATTAGCAATACAAGGAAAGTTACCAGGTATGCCTTGTTTCTTAAAGTTTTAACATTTGTCCTGCCTCTTCCATGTATAGGATATCTTATGGGTTATGTTGTATCTAACAGTGATCATTGAAGCCAACTTAGAAAAACGTAACATTCTTCATACTCCATCTGCATTACAGTATCTAATTATTGGCTGCTGGAAGGAAGATTAAACAGACTATCAGGCTGGACATGATGTAATCATTTGGACAATGGAACTCAGGACAATGTAACTTGGGCAACTTGTGCCAAAGTGTTGAGAGCTGTTGAATTTTTATAGCGCTACAAGCTTTATGTGTGATGTTCTTATTTATTGCCCAGCAATAGTGGGTATACTCATGAAACATTCTTTGAGGAATGTTTTGCTCCATTTAGGAAAGAGCAGCATCTAATCTGGCATGGCTTCTCTATTGTGAGAGACAGAGAATTCAGACATATTCTACTCCTTAAGAAGAACAGTCCAGTTCTAAGCTCAGACAGTTTCCGCTCCCTTCCTGAAGGTGATATCCCAGGAACTGAAGACTAAGTATCTCTTGAGTACAGCTGTATTGACTGTATTATGAGTCCTCTGAAATAATTGAAGTATTAGTTTCTGGAGAGAGTACAATTCCTTCCACCTCTGCTCATCATTTGTATGGTCCCATCAAAAGAGGGGCTGGCTGATCTCACAAGCAAACAGTGCCTATCATTTGTTGCACTGAATATGTTCGTTTGCAGGTATTCATCACTAATGTTACCTCTCTCTAAGGTAGGACTGGAATGTTTGCTGTGGATTTTGATGAACTAAAAGGAAAACCATTATTATACAGGCACCATTATTCATTAATTATTTGTTCTCAGAGAGTTCAGCAGCTATAGTCATAAGATACATATTCCAAGCACTAAGTGGGAATTTAAACTTCCATATCTTGTAAATGCTATATGGAGTTGTTTATCTATTTGCTATATCTTCTATTGGAAGTTCATCTGTATTCCAAATACTCAGAAGAATAAATGTGGAAAATAGTGTTTACAGGAATTTGCAAGACTATTGAGTGAAGTGACATACCCTTTAATGGTCAGCATTAATGGAAACACAACCCACATATATCTGCAATTCAGTCCCAGGCACAGGGACATAAAAGAAAAAGATAAAGCAAAATCCATTCACTTTAACTGCTATTAATTAAAAGGACTCTAGTTCTAGCATTTTGTGCTCTAGCATTTAATAGCAGATGAGCAATTCCAAGCTATTCATGCTGACATTTTACCTAAGAATGTGATATTTCTTAGAGCAACTCGGTAAGAAGTTAAATGAAATCTAAAAATAAGAGGAAGTTTAGTTAGAACTATAGTAAATGCCAGTTAATAAGTTATGTAATTTTACATTCTAGATCCTGTCAAAGAATATGGGTGTTCCCCCTGGCCTGAAGTTGAAAATTTAATTAAAAAGTGTTTGAAGGAAAACCCTCAGGAACGACCAACATCTTGCCAGGTATTACTTAGTGTATTTATTTGTGTTTTTATGATAGATGGCAGTACAAAGTTGTGGTTTCTGAAAAGGAATCAGTCATTAAGTTAATGAGAAGCACAGGTTTCTTTCTGTTGTTCTTTTCTGGAATGGAAACAGTCATGAAATATTGTCTGCTTTCACCATCCAGAATAAACTATTCCACTGAAATCTACCAACCTCTACCAACCACGTGTTCTAGCTTGCTGTTTTCTCATGTGTTGCTGTGAAGCAATTGTAGTGAAACACAAATCAGATTACTTCTTGGTCTTTACTACAGCTATGCAAAAAGGACTTTGTTAAATAATATCAGTGCAGTTACACACTGTTCCATGCACGTGAGAATGTGGATCTGAAACCTGCTGTCTGTTGTCACACCTCACCTTGTTACTGAAATGAAATGGGTGGCATTTTCAAACATGCCTTAATCTCACCATCTAGAGTTGCTCAGCGCGCAAAGATTGCTCATGGATAGTGGCAGTACAAATGACCAGACCTGCTGAGATACTGTGTCCTTTTTCCATGGAACATTGTTATCCATTGCCTGTTACTTGTCACTGTACAGCCATTGTTGTCACCATGTGCATGCTGTTGCTGTCTTTGTAGGTTTATGAGATCCTGAATTCTGCAGAGCTTATCTGTTTGATGAGATATGTCTCCATACCCAGCACATCTACAGCAGAGTGCATGGTGGCTGCCAATCAAAGCTGCAAGAAGGCAGGAGTCTGGATAGGCAATGGGAACACAGAAAAGGCACAGCTTTCATTTATTAACCTAAGTACAGATGGACATACTTGTGAGGTATGTGGGAAGGTTGACATTTATTCTATTTTTTCTGGCACCCAGATGTATTTCAGAAAAATTAATTGCATTTTAAGAGCAGGATATTACTTCTGGAAAGCTAAGCTTTGGGAGAACAAAGATTGCTCGTGAGTGATCATTGTACCCATGAAATGAAGTAGAAAAGCAGTTGCTTTTTACTCTCTTCCTGTTATCCAGCCTGAACTTTCTCATAATACTGTCTTTCCACTACTGGATTACTTTCTTCCACTGAGATGGAAACTATTTCTAGTGTGGAGGCCACAGAAAGGAGTAGTAGTTAGACAGCCCTTCATATTTCTACCTGCTCTAACAATCCAGGTAGTCTCTTAACAATTTCTCACTTCCCACAAATGAGGAAGTGTATGGGGAATGGCACCTCCTTGTGCCACTTTGGTGATGCCCTCCAGCTCTTTTAATTTGACTTTTGTATGCCTCAGTCCTGCCCCATCAGCAAAGGAGAAAGGTTTTACCCAGGATTGATACACTGTGATGAACATGTGTACCAGAACTGAGCATGATTCATCATCAAAGTTATTTCAGCTCTATTTCCATCTGCCATCTGTTGAGCATGATACATCTGAATTGGTAGCTTTAGTATAAATTACATGGGTTGTTTTTCTAAAAATAAAATGAGAAAAATATTAGGCCAGTACTTTCACTGTTAGCCATTAGTATTGCAGTAGTTCCATTTTTTCAACTCCCTGACAGCTTTGAGACCTTGATTAAAATAGAGAAAATATCTTTTTTTGCCAGCATTTGGCTGAGAGATTTTCCTGTGTACTGTTTGAGGAGTCCTTCCCAGCACTTTGAAGATAGGTGGCACAGTTGAGGATGTATTCTGCTAATAGGGAATTAGATTTCTTAAAGGGGAAGTTAGACCAAGGGCCTGTCCAGAGTCCACGAAGATTGTGCTATACTTTTATCATCAGTAATTTACTAGCATTTACCGTTACTGAAATAATGACCAAGTTGTTTTTATTCTTCTTTTCTGGCTCAGGATATTGCAGACAGTAAAATTATAAGTTTGGCCTTAGTGACTCTTCCTACTGAGAAAGAAAACTGGATTGTAGCAGGAACTCAGTCTGGTTCTCTGTGGGCAGTTAACACAGAGGATGAAACAAGAAGGCATCGTCTGCAGAAGATGTCAGATTCTATCACTTGTTTATACTGTAATTCTCTTTCAAAGCAAAGGTACAAATGAATTTTAAATATTTTTGGCTACATTTTGAAAATACTGTTAAATTGAGGTGTTTAGAAAATGACACCTGTACACTGCACTTTTGCTCTGACAACTGCTTATTTTGCCTTTCCACTTAATTTTGCGCCCAGTGTAACTCGGGACTACATTGCTGATCACAGTTTGCTTTTTTTGCTGATCAAAAGTTTGCTTTTAGTGGTTAATTGAATACTTGAAACACTAGAGACTTCTCATTTTAATTTGTCTTACCTGATAAAGGCATTTCTAGAATTAATTATTTTATTTTATTTCAGCAAACAGAAGAACTTCTTCTTGGTAGGCACAGCTGATGGCAGACTGGCAGTTTTTGAAGACAGAGCAGTAAAGGTAGACTTGTTCTTTGCTGTCTGTTCTACAGAGTGCTATCAGTAATATCTAAAGCAACTACCAAGCGTAGCTTTATTTCATGCCACTTCTTTTTTAATTGCTTCTCTAAAACTAAAATTAATTTTCTACTGCAGTCTGAGAGGAACTGCAGATGTTTTACAATAACTGCTTTAAACAATAGAGGTAAGAGGTAGAAATTCCTTTGAAAGGCCTGCAAACTGGCTAGAGACTGATATTAATGGTTGTTGTTAAGAATACTCGAACAGTTTTAATCTCCTTTATTTATTGCTGTAATAGCTCCTTTTTCCTCTCATTTAGTAAATTTTGTTAAACAGCTATTTCAAAAATAAAATATTGTTTTCTGTAGATCAGAGTTCTGCTCACAGAACAGGTGAAGAAATGCTGGGAGCTGTTTATATCAGCTGGTACCTGAAGGTGTTTAGTTCCTGACCATATGCAGTTGAAAGCAGTTATGGAGTTGCAGTGCATTTTAGAGCTGGATTATGGTCCAGTGTAGGATGTCTTCAAAGAGATGGATGTGACTTTCCAACCAGTTCTTGAATTGTGCCAGGGGTTGCAGAAGGTGTCAGTTCGTGCTCTGGCCTGTTTCTTTCTCCTATGGGACATCTATAATGTGAATATGGTGCTTTTCAGTCAGTAACATTCTGGAAATATTCTGAACCATCAGAAAATCTGGATGTGTAAATTTAATTCAGCAGGCTGTGTGGCCTTGTTTTAACAAGATTCTGGGTGTCTGCATCCTCCTTCTTTCTAATGCAGAGTATATTTTTTCTTGCAGTGTAAGGGTGCTACACCTTTGAAGATACTGACTATAGGAAATGCTAGCACACCCCTGATGTGCTTAAATGAATCCTCATGCTTATCTGAAAAAAATGTAATCTGGGGAGGCTGTGGAACAAAAATCATTGCCTTAGCCAGTGACTTCTCTGTTCAAAAGCTCATTGAAACAAAGACAAGCCAACTGTAAGTTTTTTATTTTTATAAGTGATGTTGCTTGGCTCATTTGTTTTCATTAAAGGTTTCTGACAGCACTTTGATGTAATGTCTTGTTCTGGAGCTCGTTCTTTGAGTGTGCTTGTTTCTGTTCTTTTCTTTCCATAATGCAGGTGGAGTATCAGTGAGTGGTGTTGAAAGTATTTGTTGCTGCTTTTAAACAAGGCAATACAGTTTTACTCCATAAAGGATTTATGAAGTTAATATCTATGCAACTGATCAGTTTTCTTCTCCAGTTGCATTAGTCCAGGCCCTATTTACTTTACTTAGAATTACATATACCTATTTACATAGTATTTGTCCTTCCATGTTTGTCAGTATGATACCTGTGCATATCTTTGCCCTATATATATTTAATCACATCTGATTGCTGACTTTTCACTATTTAGAAATTATTGACTGAGGGTTTGGGAGTGTTTGATGTAATTCTCACATGGACAAATCCTGCTCTGAAGTTAAGGGACTTTTTTCCTGAGCAGGGAAAACAGTGTTTGATGAGAAAGATTTATTAATAGACTTTGAGCATTAATGTGCCTCCAAGGATGTCATCAGCCTAACTCTGTTACTGTGAGAATTTATGTTGAACCGTAGGAAGATTAAAGCAAAGCCTTTCAGTTGTATCTTAGCCTAGTTTGGTTTTAAGGCTGAATGATTCTGCAAGAGTCTGAGGGAAACTAACCCCACTCATAGTAGTCAAGTTTTTCTACTAGGTATTTTCCGTGTATCTAACTGGAGTTCTTCTCTCTTCTAGGTTCTGTCATAATGCTTACAGTGATGCAAACATTATTTCAATAGCAATAGACAAATCCATCTACTTGGCAAAGAAAAACAGCCATTTTGTGGAAATCTGGGACAAGAAGACAGAAAAACTTTCTGAATTAATTGACTGTGCACATTTTCTTAAGTAAGTGTTTTATTTCAGTGTTGGCCTGGTGGATAGAAAGCTGAATATCAGATTGCCTTCTCTAGCACGGTACCCTAACCTGCCAGAGGTAAAGGATTTGCCAAGTTTGTTGGACAAGTGTGGATTTCCTATCCTGTCATTTGTCCTAGAACTTCAGAATATTCCAAGCAGAATCCCACTTTTTAAGTGTACTTCCCAATTTCTCTATGATGTCAAGAAGACTCATTTAGCTCAAGAAAGAAGACCTTTTCTGTCCTTCAGGTGCTAATACTAATCCAGATACTTCCTGCATCCCCTGAACAAGAATGTCTTTTCAGTGCACAAATTCAGTAGGAAATCAGATTTTTATTAACTGTGACAATTTTTAAATTTGTGTTTAAATTGTTCCTCTGCCTTAGCATGCCACATCCATTTCTTTTTATGATGAGGTTAGGAACAGGCGTAGATGTGCTCTTCCCACTTTGCTGTGACATTAACCTCCTGCAGACTGGGGGAGAACAGAGAAGTGTACCTGCTTCCTGTTTAAAGGTCTTCTGAAGCAGACCAGGTGGCTCTTAGAAGTCCAATAGTTTTCATCCCAGTTTGTTTGCATGAGAATTTTGTGAATGACTGCTTAAAAGTCTGGTAAAGTGAGAGTCATTTTAGTAGCTGCAGAATAGGGTGCCACCAAATTCCAATACCAATTCTTTCCATACTTGTAGGAACAAAGTGGAAAAATTAAATAAGGAATCAAAGCATAAACTGGCTTATTCTGGAAGAGTGAAGACAATTTGCCTGCAGAAAAATACTGCACTGTGGATAGGGACAGGAGGAGGACATATCTTGCTGCTTGATCTGTCAACACGTCGTCCTGTACGAGTTATAGACAAGTTCTGTGATTCTGTTCGAGTCATGGTAACAGCTCAGCTGGGTAAGTAAAACCATCAAGTGATGAGTACTTTGAAATCAGTGCTAAGGTTAGGTTTGCTGTGTCCAGTTTGTTATGGTGTTCCAGGAACAGATTAGCATGATCCATGATTTGTTCATCCATTCTCCTCCATGGCTGTGATTTTTCCTCAGTGTCACTCTCGGGTGTAAGCTGAATACCAGCAGGCTGAGTACCTGTGCCCAAATAAAGCAGCAGCTCTTCCTGGGCTTGTCACTGGTCTGCACATGAACCCCTCTCCTTCAGTGCATCCTTGTGCCGTGCTTCAGCGCAGCTCTCACCATCCTCTGTCATCCTCTGTGGTCTTCTCTTACGTGTGTCTGCCTGTGTTCTTTCTCCATCTCAAGTGTTACACTTCTGGCTTCTCTCTCTGTGGGCCATGTTAGATTTTAATTATTTTTCCTCCATTGCTTATTGCCTAGTTTTCTTCGCCCATCCTCATTCAGGAATGGTTCTTTTAGATGTGGGTCACAGGCAGATCACAGGAAAGCTGGGAAAGTGCTACACACCTGGACTTGGGGTGTGGACTTGTACAGATGTGCTGCTCCTGTCATCAGGGACAGTTGTTTTGAGCTGCTGTAGGCAGACAGGAGTTGTGGGGTTTCAGTGGTGACCATGAGCAGCCAGAGGAATGTAGCTGAGGATGGGGCACTCCTTGGCTGATGAAACTTCCTTCACCTCTACACTGTCCTGCACCACTCCGAAAAGTAATAAAGGCCATATCAACTCAAGTTCATAGTACTGCTGTGGTGAATACATTCAAAATACACATTACTTCAAAAAGTACTTTGTGGCACAACATGTGGATTCCCATCACTTTCCACTGTGTTTTGGAAAAAACTCTGGAGTTTCCCTGTCAGTGTTATTTAAAGTGTGTTTGCTGTCCAAAAAAAAGGACACAGAAGCTGTTGTGAATTCAGCAGCACACTGTAATCCTGCTAGCAAATATCACAGTTGCAGGCTGTGGGTATTTTCTCCTTACCATCATGAACTTACTCTGGGGACTGTTTCTTCCTTTTCTGGCAGCAGAAGAATCCATAGACTACAGTTAGGTCATAGTGCTGGCAGTGTTATATGAGTCAAAAATACCTCATCTTCCTCTGACTTGCCTTTGCCTGAAACAGCAAGTGTTACAGTCTGTTCAGTGCTCAGCTGTTAATGGTGCCTGCTCTAGCACAGCATTTTTAGTCCATCTAGTCCTGATAGCTACAATGTTAGTATTATAAAGGGATAAAGTATAAAATAAATAAAATAAAATAAAGTATTTTATTTTTAGCATTTTGTAAAGAATAGTTATTATGAACACATAATCATTTTTGCCTTGCAGCTGTCACTGATAGGGAAAATATATTGTATAGAATAGTGTGATTTAAAAAGCCTTGAGGCTCAGTCACCTCAACATTTTTAATCAAAATTTTATTTATAGAAAAATTAATATTCAGGAGGAGAAAGAGTTTAGCTGTGTTTGCACAAATCTCAAGAACAGCAAGTAAGATTGATACATGCAGTTTGATGTGTACTTTTTCTTTTGATCATCTTTTTGCAGCAATTATTTATAAGGGCTGGGGTTTTTTTCCTAAATTCAGGGACTTGGTTTCTACTGGAAGCCGTGAAAATGTCACTGAGGCTGCTGAGCAGTTCTTCAACAGTACCACATTGCTTATGTGAAATAAGAGAAGATAGAGGGAAATATTGTTGTATGAAATAGTTTCATTTAAGGTTAAAACATACAGTGTCAAGCAGAGGTAAATAATTCAGGAAAAAGATTGCCAGACTTTGAAACATTAATTTTATCTGTACTTCATATATGAATATGGAAATACAATGTCATTTTCCAATTCTGTCACCTAACACATTGATGTTCAATAGGCATGAAACTTACTATAGAGAATAATTTAGATGTAAATCTGTAGTTTATTTTGCAAGTGCAGATTTAGATTTCTATATAGTAAGACAGGACCTAGGTCTAAATAAGAAACATTATATTTAAGTTCCAATCACTTTTGTAAGGAGTATGAATAGGACTGGCTACAGAAAAAAATTAAAGTGATGAAAAATCTGAGCATGGAGGATGTATATGGTTCCCACCATCCCTCATCTACTATAACCAGATTTACATCACTCTCAGAGGAGAATATAGTGCTGACCTCCATGGGGCAGGGAAAACCTCTGTCTACCTTGCAGATGTCCCGGGGCCCGCTAGAAAACTTCCAAACCACACTTCCACAGTTAAGCCATACTCCAGACTACTTACCCCAGAAACGGCTCCCCTCCTCATCTGTGCCCTGGGAGTGTAAGGCTCCATGTATGAAGAGGTGTGAGGCCCAGTGCTGCCTGGGGTGTCTGCACAGTGGGAGCTGTTCCTTCCCTGGCCTGATCCTCACCCAGGGACATAGGCTGGGTTCCGTATTCCTCTACCAGCTTAAAGCCAAGGGCTCTCCACCCTCATTCTGCTGCCAGTGAGAACAGGGAGCTGCTGTGGCAGGAGAACATGTGACAGCTTCTATCTTTGCAAGACATTTATAGACATGTCTTGTTGGAAATAAACAAGAAGTTGATATTGAAACATTGGCACATTCTGTTTATCCCTTTGTGATCCAACCACTCCTGTCTTCCTTGTCTATTTTTGCATTATTCAGTAGGCACCTTCTTACGATATATCCCCTATTTCGACTTCCCACCCATATGCCATCCTAAGTTTAAAACTTTTAGTTCATAATTTTTACTAGTTTTTGTCATATTTGGTTGATTTGGTTTTTTCATAACTGAACTGGTTACTTGTACATTCTGCTGTGCACTGGGACTTCATTTGCAGCCTGTCCTTCTGATGTGACATCTGTTTCCTGTGACTCTACCACCTCTGCCTGTGCTGTATAATAGGGTGCTTTGTTCTTGGGCTTGTTCAGCAGGCTGGTCGGCTGATCCTGTGCTTATGCCTTTGAACCCTGATAAACCCTGACATTAAATGGAGACGGGAACTATATTGTCTTCGTGTCTGGGTTTTTCATGGTTAATGATTTCGAATAAAGGGTCCAGTTAATTGAACTCTGCTTTCCTAGTGCCTTGATGTAATCTACTCTCTCTGTCCTTAAATTACAAAATTCACATTAAAATTAAAATTAAGATTTGACATTTTATTTCTTTGAAAAAGGGAATCTCAAGAATGTGGTCCTTGTTTTGGGATATTGCTATAAAAGTGACACCGAAGACAACAAATACCACAAAGGTACCTGAATTGTGTTGTATTAACTTGTATTACTAGTGGAGTAGACACTATTGTGCTTGACTAGTCACTGAGAGTGAAGAGTTGATCATAATTTGACATAATTTTATTGCAACACTATTATAAAATAGTTTTTGTTTTCTTTTGCATATCTGGGCTCATACAAACTAAAAGTAACTTGCAAAAATGGATCTGAGGAAGCCACTGTTAGAAGGATACAATTCAACTTGTTGGGAAACTGTATTTGGAGAGTAAATGTCTTTATCTAATTGGAGAATGTATCAAATGGATTTCCAGAGGCATCTGTGCTAGGTCAGGAATCCCCAGTGTTTTCATGAGTGATGTGGATGAAAGAATAGTGAATGTGCTTTTCAGATTTGCAGACAACTTACAGCTAAGACAAGTTCACTGAAGGGCAGGATTAGAACTCAAAGTGACCATGACAAATAGAACAAATGGTCTGGAAGGAAATAGGATACAATTCTCTAAGAACAAATGTAAGACCTTTTATTTAATTAGGAATGATCCGTTGTACCAGCATGAGGAAATCATCAGCTTAAACAGCAGTGCTGCAGAAAAAGGGTCAGAATTGATGGGAGGCTGGTCATGAGTCAGCCACGTGACGTGAGTGCAGAAGAGGCAAACACCACTCTCACACCATGAAAGTGGTGCCTGTGAGACATGAGCTAATTCCTACACTGCTGAGTGTTAATATGGCCTCTGCTGGAGGAGCCTAACCATTTGGAATATTGCTTATTAGGAATAGTCCAGAGGAGGGAAATGCAACCTGGGAGGAAATGTTGCAGGAAGTTAAATTGGTTAATATAAATAAAGCTTAAAGAGGACATGATGATAGGCTTCAAATATGTCCATGAAGAGCAAGAGAATAAAGACTTCTACATATTCCCTATGGGTAGGATAAGCACTTACCAGTTTCTGTTACAGCAAGGGAGATTTTGGTGAGACATCGGTAAAAGCTTCCTGACAATTAAACTAGCAAAGTGCTGGAAGATAGAAAATCTTCATCTTTGGATTCTTGTAAGAACAGTTAAAGTTGATGCTCTGATCAATGCCCTTCTTCACCTTTATCTCATCCCAGTTTCAGTGACTCCTAAAAATGTGGCAGTGATAGTACAAAGTTAAGGAGGGCAAGTGTAGATGAGCTGACTGAAATGAGTCAAACTTTAGAACACTGGCTTTATATTATGGTATTCCCCAATTCCTGTAACCATAAGAACATTTACTGGCTTATTAGCATTTTCATTTTATTTAAGAGTGACATTAATTATAGAAAATCAGAGACTCCACAATCCTTGGGGCCTCAGTTTGTAAGCTTCAACTCACGTAAGTGTCCTCAATTATCCCTATTCCACTAAAAACAGTGTGAATTCTTCATGCATAAAGAGTTGATTACATGAATGGAGATTGAAGAAGTGACCTTTTCTCAGTATATTCACTAGCTCATGAAATGAGTTTTTATTTAATAGCGAATGGTGTTTGAGTCTCCTAAGCATTTCGGGCATATCTGCTTGGAAAGATAGAGATGAAATTTTAGCAGGCACCTCAGAATTAGCATTAGCTGTAGCTCAGGTCAGTACCTTAAGGCCCACAGGCACCAGAAATGGTTTTTCAAGTATTTTTAAATGGGATACTCTGAATTTAGGAACTGGAATCCAAATCATTGTGCAAGTACAAACAGCTTGTAAGACATAACTGCATCACCTCACACATGGAGTGTCATGTAATTTGTCTTTTGGGTCCTAAGGATCATGCTTCATTGGGTGAATTTATGAGTAACTGAGAACAAGCAGATAAGCAGAATATTTTCTAATTATGCAATAACTCATCTCTGTTGCAGTTTTCAAATTTTCTTTTTTTTCTCCAGAGTTACAATCCTGCGTCTCAGTGTGGGACATTAACCTGCCCCATGAAGTGCAAAACCTGAAAAAACACATAGAAATGAGACAGGAATTAGCAGAAAAAATGAAGAGCTTTTCTTTGGACTGAAAAGTCACCCTACAAGTGCCATTCTCTTTTCTGGCCTTCCATCCTAACATACTGTGCAATATTTACAACTTCTTCTTCCTGTCGTTTTTAACCTAAACCAGGAAGAAAATTACCAGAGAGTATTCATAGGATACCAAGAAGAAAGAAGTTTTGTAATATTTGAAAGGACAGAAAACTGTTCAGAATTTCTGATTCTAAAATGTTATCATGTATCTGTTGTTTACCTGTGAAGTTCTGTTCTCTGCAACTATAGCTCAACTTCAGTATAACATTGTTCACCCAGTTTTTGATCCACTTAAACTGGGAATAAACCAGGAGACTATAAATGGCTCTAATTTACTTCATTATCTCTACTGAGTTGACACTCTAATAAGAAGCAAAATTTAAGCCTCTGTGTGTTTACTGCAGTTTGCATGTATGAGTTTGCTCTTATGATTCATGGTTTAGTAATGTCAGAGCTCATGACCCTATGAAAAAACATCATATTTTATCTAACAGCAGTGTTTAAAGGAATATATAATGACTGCATTACTCTTTGAAAACAACAGGCAGAATTGTCTGTGTTTCTTCCATGACATTGACTTTTTTTTTCATTATGACCAGAAAAAAACCCCATTGTGCTACAATAATAAAATAGCTCCGAATTAAACACCCCAAGAGGCTTCCACATGTCCATGTCCTCCTGCAGTGCTGCAGTCTGCCTGCTCCTAGGAGATGCAGTCACACCACTGGGAATGCTGCCAGTCACATAGATCTCTTGTGCAGCTCTCTTGGAAGAGAGAAGAGAAAGCACAGGGTGAATGTTCTGGTCTAAATGCTGCTATGACTTGCTCTTAGTCCAACTTGCTTGTTTGCTTATGTCAGTGTAAAAAAAAATGGAACTTTTGCTTTGATTTTTCTAACATGCAAAGTTTCCACTTACTCATTCTTGTTTGAATTTATGTTGTTATTTTGGGGAATAATCAGGGTAACCTTGAGGAGTGTAAGAACTGGCTGCATCTTCCAAATTTGTTTCCACACATCATCATTCAAGAGACACTTTTTGCTGCTTTCTGGCTGTAAGTCCAAGCTGCTGCTTACAGCCCACACTGACCTGCTCTAAGGAAGTGCCTTATTTCTGTCCACCTGAAGACAGATGCCATTCTCTTTTTTTGACACCAGACGAATCCACAGAGTGCTCGCAAAATCTCAAAGTGTGGAGTATCCAGAGCCATTCCTGAGTCTATGGAGCTGAACAAGGTTGAGCAACCAAAAAGTTCTCAGTTTTTTGTTTTGGTTTTTTTCAAAATTACATACTGGGACAACAGCATTTCTTGTGCCCAACTCTAGCATTGTTCTATTTTCTGCCAGTTGGGGAGTGCATACTCAGGATTCGTTTCAGATATGCATCCCCATTTTTACGTATTCTTATAATCTGTGTACTGAGAAGAATTTGCTATTTATATGGGATTTTATAACTCAGAAAATATATATTATCTTAGAAGGAATTGTTTTCTTAAAAGAAAAGAATATATGCATTGTGATTAAGTTTATTTGTAAGTCATTTTGAAATGTAAGCATAAACATTTTTATTAAAACTGTGCTTTGTTAATAATGTAAGTCTACTTTCTCATCATTGAATTTTTAAGGAGGGGCTTTTCTGTGCAGCTTTTGTGGCATTTAATTCCTTCAGGATGATGCAAAATCCTGACTCTGTAGGTGTTATTGACACAGCTGCATTCCCACTTGTGCTCTGGCTCAGTGCATGTCTTGAGCCCTTTTCCCTTCCCCTGTTTGTCTTCTACTTGGTGTTCCTGCAGTCCTTCCCAGAGATAGGAGGTGACCTCTAAGGAGTACTGTCCCTATGGTCATTCCTCACCTCTCCAAGACTCTGGATAACATTGATTCATAGACTGAATCAGGTCATGTGTTCAGTATTACAGGAAGGGCAAGAACAAAAGAAAGAGCAGCCAAAAGGGAGTCAGAAGTTGCAAACCTGACTCAACTGGCCAACTCACTGTTGATTTATCCGTGATGGGAGAGCAAAATTCTGTCACGGTGGTAACCAACAGGGACTGTTCAGTAATACAGCACTCATTCACACAAAACAGTGATCCCACTGCATCCTCACCGAATAGTTTTTAGTACTGCAAGAAAATATTTAGAGAACATCTTGTGTTGGTGCTTCTTGTTAGAAGTGCTCAGGGACTGCCATCCCCTCCCCAGCTGGCACCTGCCACCAAGCGCAGGAACAGCACTACTGAAACCTGCACTACAAGGAAACCTGTTTCCAGAAACATCTCTACTGACAAACTATAAGGAAAGAGGAAAGAGGAAAAACAAAATCCATAACTTTGTGTTCACTCTGGTTTCCGTGGAGCTGATCCACGGAAATCCAGTGTCCATGGACACCAATCACATAAGAGGACAAGCCCTATCAGATGTAGTTTCTTGCATACATAGGATAACATCCAGCACCTGAAAACAGATAACCCTTACTTCAGAAAAGAGCCTGCTTGCTCATGAGAGACCAGCATGTGGTGTGGTGTCTGAACACCTGAGCTGGGACAGGTAATGAACCCCATGTCCCTCAGTGCAGCTAAAGGGTACTGGGGTTTAAACCTAAAGACGAGGAGAGTGAATGTACACAGTGAGCTGAATGCTTGACTGGATACTGTTGGGGTTTTTTTAAAGTATCCTTCCCCTCCTGTGCTACTGACTTTAATTAGAATCATTCCTTTTTATTGGTTGCTTGCTCTGACAAATTACATACGCAGATTTGCTTGCTCATTAATTTTAACCTCATTTCTTTTACGAGCAGTTCCTGGTCAATCCCACTGTACACAAGCTGCACAGCCTGACTTAATACACTTTCGGTATTATGTCCTGGCATTCCTCTTACTCTGAACTCTCATATTGCCTCTAGTGTCCCATATTATTACCCTATTACTTCTTCATGCACCACTTTGGGGCGAAACTGGGACATGTGAGGGAGGAGAGAGAATGAGGCCTCTTAGGTGTGGCTTAACTCCCAAATGTGGGCATTTGTCATTACTGCCACTTACTAACCATCCCCATCCACCTGCAGCAATCAAGACAAATAATCCATTTTACAATGAATGTTTCAGATACCAGAGACATGAGAAAGTAGTAAGGGAAAACAATGAGTCTCAGTGAATGAGGAAAAGACATTGACAGTCATATTTTTCTATTAGTCTTTCCAGTAGAAAAGCATGAACAATTCTTCTCACTTATTTTCTGGCTTTTGTCATTAATTAAAAAAAAAAAAAAATCTGGAAACAGCTCCCCTTACCTGCCTTAACAGAACCAAATTTTCTGATCAGAACTAGTAAGTGTTCTGTCATTTCTGTCTCAATTAGTTCTTCATTCATATTATGAACTCATCCCAGGATTGTACTGACCGGCACATTCTCTTATATAAAGCCTTCTTAATGGCATTTAAACAGGTATAACTCACTGGCTGCCAGCATATCATTTTGGTAACTTGCCCAATTCTTTTTTTTTTTTTGTTAGGTAGGCATGTATCTTTGCAACAATTAGTTTATAAATACAGTGGCATAATCACATGAAAATGGAAAATCATACTTATTGCATATCTGTATTTTAAAATTCCTTATTTTAAGAGGAAGAAACCACAAGATGTATTCATTATTGCTGTATTAGCAAAGGGAGACCTAATTTAGCAAAAATTTAGAAGTGAACCGAGGTGAAATTTCTAACAGACGGCTTCAAGAATGTTCTTTGCTGTACCTGTGAGATGTGTAGGCACTGTCAGGACAGCTGTGCCTCGAGCTTTAGGCACCTCGGCAAGACTCCTCAATCCTTACACTAGTACTTTTTCAATTAAGTAGCTGAATTACAAGAATTATCAAATCATGATAGAACTTTTTCCCCTGCAGTGACTTCAGGCTGACTGGTACCTACCTTTTTACATAGGTTGTTTGGACTAAACAGTAAACTGGAATTATTTTTTAAAAGTTATTAAAACTTATGATACACCAATAGATCTATTTTTAAAACAGTAGCTTTTTTAAACTATACCCATATGATTCTAGTAAAAACATGATGCAAGTCAAAAAGCAAGCAAAGGCCTTTTCTTTTTTTCCTTTCGTCTGTGTTGCTTTGCCTTTCCTGCTGCCAGAGGTTTAAGAGCTGCCGTCAGTCCCTACATAGGCTGTCACTAATCAGTGAGGGGAGACTTAAAAATCAATGTGCTGTCTCTGGCATACATGATTGTTTACTTCACTTCCACCACAGCCCATTAGTGTCACTGACCTGAAAAGTTAAAGCAGACAGAAAAAAGGGCACGGAAATCAAAATCTCCCGGGACCATCCCAGTGTTCTGCCTTTTCAGAATCATTCTTTCTCGTGCCTTTTTCCGTGCTTTTCCCGTGCCACTTGTCGGCACTGGCTCCTGGCGGCACAGCTGTGCCTGGGAGAGGGGCGGGCTCTGCTGGCGGGGGCTGTGACACCGCTGCCACCCAGCCGAGAAGCATTGAAACCGTTCTGCAGGACAGCGAGGGGAGACAAAGCGAGAGGGGAAAGAGAGAGAGAGAGAGAAATAAATAACAAGCAGAAGCTGACAGCGTCACTGCGGCAGTAGCCGAGCCAGCAGCGCTGCGGGGGCCGGGGCGCGGCTTTGGTGCTGCCTCACGGATCCCCTCAGGGCTGTCCCCAGCAGGGAGGTCAGGGCAGAAAACGTGGCCAAACGGTGCCCGGCGCTCAAGGATGCCTGGGCAGGAACGAGCAGGCTGGAATCCCCTGCAGCGACGTGGGGCTTGCATCCCACCGGGAGCTTCCAGCTGCTCGTGGGCCAGCACCTGCCGTGCCAGAGCACCCAGGCTTGCCCCGGCCATGGCTCCCTCTCTGGGGCACCCCAACCGGGCTGCCTCTGCACCACCTCGCCTCTGCAGACCTGTTTAACGGGGCTGCAAAGGGGACAAAACCCGTCACGACAAGCTCCCTTTTAAAGTGAAGGATTACCCACAACCAGTCACAGCAGGAAAGGTGAGGCCCAAGGCCAGCCCCACACAGTGCGAGGTGAGCAGTGCCTCAGCTCCCAGGGTCACACAGCTCCAGCATCCGCACCTCCCCTGCCCCGGGTCCTGGCAGCTCCGGCAGGGCGCGGCCCGCACAGGAAGGACCATGGTGCCGTGGGCACGCAGTGTGGTGGGACAGGCCATGGGGAAAGTGACCCATGGAGCGGCGACGGAAACACCTGGCGCTTTTCGCTATAAATGCACCAACGGAAGGTCGGTGATTCTCAGTTCTGCTTTTTCTTGCCACGACACCTCTGCAATTGCCTTGAAAACATCTGCTTTCTGTGGAGTTACAAGAAACATCCACCCCCACCACCACCTGCCAGGCTCCTGGGCTCTTCAATTTGAACTTTAAATCAACTGATATAAGGCTGAGGCCCAGAAATGACAACTTCACACCAGTATTCTCAGAGACCACAACAAATTAACATTTTTTAAAAGCTGCAGATCTGCTCTCAAAGCTATGAGCCCTTGTATGAGCAGCAGCAGAGGCTGCAGCTTGCCAAGCAGAGGATGGATTCAGGTGCTGCTGATGGAAGACTGAATGCCAGTCCATTCCCCCGGAGGTGATGCTGGCCATATAAAAAGTATTTCCTCTCTCCACAAGCCTCCACAGACTGCTACAGTGACCACTCTTTTGCAATAGTCAAGCACCATCAGGTTCAAGTGAAACTCAAAGGGTGCTGTTAAACTCCACATGCATAAGTAAAGGTTTAATGAGCTTCCTATTATTCCAGTGAAGTTCAAAATGTGCAAAGTGAACTTCTAAACTTCAAGGAGAGGTACCCACTAGAGCCCACACTCCTAGCTAAAGCAGAGCAATAGCAGCACCTGATGCATGCACAGGCAAAGGCTGGGGCCACCCTGCCCTGTGCAGTGGCCCTGCTCAGTTTAAATGCCACTTGTTCACAGTCACTTTTAATAAGCAACCACCAGCCAGGGAACTAAGCTTCGGTAAAACAGTAATTTTCAAATATTATCCATAAGTTGAAACTCAGCTTCCCCCCACTTTTTTTCTTTTCCAAAATAGTCCTAGGTGCTGAGCACTCTCCAACTAGAAAATCTCATGGCAAAACACACTCTCATCTTCTAATTAGAGGAAAATTTGCAAGGGAAAAAAACCAACAACCCCAAACCAATTCAGTTTCATTTTTATGGCTATTACAGCTAAACCCAGGAAGAGACACAAACACCTGGGCTCTGCAGGGACTCAGAAGCAGCTGGTGCAGAGCAATTGGTCCTGCTGAAAGAGTCTGAAATCTGCTTTGCTGGAGCTGGGCAAGGGAGTGCTGGGCCCAGCTCAGAGGAGAGTCTGTGGCAGCTCCTGTCTGTGACTGTGCAGGCAGAGACATGGGCATGGCAGCCTGGCTGCAGGAGCTCTGCTAATCCTGAACCTGCCCAGTATCTGCTTGCCGTGGCCTCTTGCCCCCAGACCACACCAGGGTCCTCCTGACCCCAACCCAGTCTAGCTTTCTGTTTTGTTTTTCACAAATCAAATTACTGGTCCTGCGACTCTGAACATTTCTATGTATATATGCAAAACAAAACAAAAAACTCCAAAATCAAGCCACAGTCAGATTTTGCTTGGATTTTGGTATATGAAAGCCCCACAGAGATGCATGTTCTCGAAGCGTGCCTTCAGCTCCCACCCAGGGGACGCTGCACTACCCAGCCTTGAAGGTTCGTGTTTCGATGAATTCATGGACCAGCTCTCACAAAACTCCTCTGGAAGGCAGGGAAAGGTGACACCATCTTTCTCCTGCACCAGCAGCACCAAAAATGCTCTGGAAAGGATGCTAAGCTATGACAGAAGGAAAAGACTAAGTATTTCACATGCTTTTAACTTAGTCAGCTGAAATGCATGCCAGTGCTCTAGCAAGGTGTGCAAGGGCAGAAGGTGGACAGACCTACACCATCAAACTCTTGCCAGTGCACAAAAGGCAGCAGACAAAGTCCCTTAAGGCTTCTTGAAGCATTAACTACTAAACATTAACTTTATATGCAGCAGGACCACTGCCAAGGCCAAATACTAGACACAATTTGCATTCACTGAGCATTGGCAGAAAAAAATAAGTGTCTTTACAAGAAGTAAGTTTGCACCAATCTGAGAAAGGAAGGTGTAAATAAACCTCCTATAACCCCACCTTCTGGGGTGCCTTGTAAAAACAGAGATCTTTGCAAGTATCCCCACACAAGCTGTTCTCATTTCCCATCTTCCCAGAAGAAAACTGCGGCACTTGGCTACCTCTGAAGAAATAGAGAGCAGAGAGCTTTAGTATCATCAATGCCACCAGAGATGTGACAAGGTGATCACATCCTCCTGCCTCAGTGTTACTGCATCATTACACAAGACATCCTTAGCAACTGATCTTCTCACAGAGAACTCGATAGCAAAAGGACAAGACAACAGCTGCCTCCCTGACCTTGGTCTTGTCTGTTCAGTTAATCACAGCTGCATTTATACACCAAATATAATCTGCCTCTGACTGTTCCTAAGCAACTACGCCCTCTACTTAGGGCTTGGTTTGTCAAATCAGTGCCTGAAAAGCTTAAAAAGATCTTGCACAGGGCAGGAGGGAAAGTCCTAGCTTAGTTCCAGGCAGGACTGACTCCATCAGCACATATCCCTGTCCTGCCATGGACCACCCCAAACAGCCGCCCCAGGCAGAGCCAGTGGCTGCAGAGTAAGGCTGGGAACCACATTTGCAGTGCAGGTCCCCACCACAGCTTTTGAGATGGAAAGAGCTGAATTTTCTTTCAAATTACTTACCTATTTCTAGGATGAGAACTTCAGGGGAAAGCAGCTTGGGTCTGCTTGTTTAAAGAAAGCCTGCTTCATCTGTTAACCTAATCCCTTTCCAGCTAGAGACACGCACTCATTTCTTTCCCATCTCTCTACTAGCAAGAGCTTGAGAACATCTGTTAGAAAAGTCAGGGAAAAGAATGAAAAGAGCATGAAGTAGGGAAATTTTCCTTCCTATACCTACTTCACTGTCTTCTTGTGCTGTGTCCTGCAGTAGGCACCAATGCACAAACCAGAGAAGGTGGTAAGACGGTAGCCACAAGGTACAGTGGCATCCATGACAGCCTGACTTCGACAGCCTCCCCATCACACTGCCCACCCACACCCACCACAGCCCCTCATTCACGACTCAAGAGCACAGCACACTCACCTAGAAGCACTATTATTAGAAGTTACATTAATTTACCCCTTCTCTCAGCTCCTGATCAATTTTTCCCCCGATATTCTCTCTCACAGAAATCTCTTGTGCAGTACACCCAGGAACACGGTAGTGAAGTGTCATCATAACTCAGATTTTACAGCAACTTGTCAATGCTGTGCGATTCTGGCTCGCAGATGACAAGGCCAAAGATGGTCTGTTCTGTTAAAAACTCACACTGGTGTTTCCCCTTGAGCCATAAAACCAGCAGTCACTTGTGCAGTATCCGTTCCCATTCCCTCCCCACCTCTTGGGGCTGGCACCAGCTTCCCACAGCTCAAGGGCCCCAGGGGACACCCCCACCCAGGCACAGCAGTCCAGGTCTGAGGCAGGCATGGTGACCGGGCTCTGCTAACACAGCCTCTCCCTGGGGAGCAGAGCAGCAGCAGGGCACAACCCAAACCACGCTGGCTGGGAGTGGGGAAGACTTTTTGGCCAGATAGGCATTCATCTGCAAATGGTGTGCTATGAACACACCTTTTGAAGGTTAAAACTGTCTTCCCCTGGGCTCTCTCACCATTGTGTAAGAGCAAAGGATAAAAATACATAATTTTGACCATCTTTCCTAACCCAAAAAATGGTATTTTCATCTGCTATCCCCCTTTCAGAAAATACACATCACATAAACATCTGGGTTTCTGTTTCCCTTGAGACACTCATTCCTTTCATTTTTCCATCCTACACTCTTGCACAATGCAAATAAATGTGATGAAAAAAAGTCCCTAATAAACTATTATTTTCTCCAGGACACCCCTGCACATGCTGGTTAAGGTGCTGACAACACGTGGTATGAAGGTCAGCAGTACTGCTCCAACTACCAAACCCGCTGTGGAGAGAAAGCAAATAGCACAGGGGCAACTGATCCTGCATTCTCTCTGCAATGCAGCACCTCACATCTGCAAGTTGATCCCAAATTTTCTTCCATTAGCAACCAGCCCTCACACAAGGTTTTTTTAGATAAAACATGAATATGCCACACAAGGATTTAAGACACCAACCCACCTGGCTCTTTTATTGAGAATAGAAAATAACATTTAAAGTTCTGCTACAGGAAGTCAACTGAGATCAGTCTCTCCCACCAGTACAGCCTGTTCCAGGCAGATAAGAAACAAGAGTTAGGGAAAGCCCAAAGCAGAACCAGTCTGAGCAGAAGTAGGAAACAAACCTCAGAAGGAAACACCAAAGAGAAATGGGAACCAAAATGTTTCTCAAGTTGCTGGAGTTTTAATCAATGTTAAAAAAACAAAGCACAAAAGAGAAAACCTCAAACCTGGCTGTCATCGCCAAGGACCTGGCTTCCTTGAACTTTTTTCTCAATAGCCAAATTCTACAGAAGTCTTTCCTTACTTCCCACATTTTATTTACGATTCCATTTCTTTTTAGGAAGCCCTTTGCTTTGCATAGCAACTCAGCTGTGTTATTAACACTATGCTCATCAACAAAGTCCAAATGTCCTGTAAAGTACATTAATGGAAGTCAGCAAAATCTGACAATGCCACAGAGATTTTTATTTTTATGTAATTAGTCCTCTTAATTAAAATATTAATTCCGTGGTGAGTAAGGCCAGGATCAGCATCATCTTCTAACCTATTATTAAACCAGTTTTTCTGAGAAGGAATCATATTAATAACTTTTACACCGGTGGAGTAACTGTTCAATCACAGGTGTACACTGGTAGCTCAGCAGTAACATGATGTTCAGTTTCTCAAAGCACCATTTGCATTAATAACATTCTTTCTCAGTAGCATATTTACAATATGATATTGCTCTCTTCATTTAATTTACAAAACCCTTCATAAACAGCAAGGATTAGTTCTGCAGATCCTGTCTCACCACCTCTCCGCAGCAGTATCATTCAGATTCCCTGAAGTTACCTACTACCAACTCCACACTCCCTGCCTGGCCTAGCAGGCCTCCCAACTGCCATAAACTGGCAGCTTCTTGCCCCTTCTCCCTTTTTCCCCCTCCATTTCCAGGATGTGGATGCTCCCATGGTTCCCACATGAGCAGCAGAGGTACAGGATTCCATCAAAGCAATTTCTCTACCAAGAAAAAGGCATACAAAGATTTCCTGATTTTTTTTACTAAGGAGTTTTGCCTTTTATCAAAACTACAGTCAAATGCCTTACTTAGAGGGCTTCTTCTTCCAAATCCAAAAGCTGTGCAGGCTGCAGTGCATTCTTGAAGTCCTTGGGCACTTCCACACCAGTGCCAGAAGTGATACTCTCGCTGCTGGCACAGTGGCTGTGCGGAAACACAGAAGAACTCCTCTGCTCCACGATTCCTCCACTAAGGAATGGTGGGGCTGCAGAAGGGCAGTGGCTGTGACCAACATCATGGCTTGGGCTCCACCTTACTCACGGAGTTCTCTCTCATTCCCCTCTTCTTCAGGATTTTTTAGCATCACTCCCCAGCTGTATGAAAGGTGTCTTAGCCCTCAGCCTCAGCATTACAAAAGTATAAGAAAAACCAATCCCCCATTTGCACACTTAAGAGAAACCCCAGCTCTGTTACTGTCCCTCTGTGGCTGCTGCCAGCCCTTCCACACATCCCACTTGTACTCTTTTCTCCTTGGGGTCTGTAGCCCTCCCAGGGATCACTAAGATGCTTCAGTGGTCACAGGCAGCCACCACAAAGATGTTCAGCTCGACCACAAATACTGTACTGGCAGCAACACTCCTTCACTCTCCAGAGGACCATCCACCTCACTGGTCTCACCATTTCCTATGTCTCCACGTGCACTCAAAGACACAAATTACACAAATTATTTTGTTGGAGGGGTTTTTTTTGTAAAGGCTTCATTTTTTATGCTGCCCACCAGCACTGTCTCAGCATATTGCACAATGTTTTCTTTATTATAAAAAAGTCTGTATCAGGCAGGAAGAAAGAAAATTTTCTCAGGAGGCTAATGTGTACTATTTTCTGTAATTAGAGGTAAGTGGTTGCTTGAGTGGCCATCAGGAAGTGGGACCTAGTGAAACAAAACCAAGGTGTTATTAATGGCTTGACCAGACACAGAATCTCCACCCTCCCTCCTCAAAAACACACACTTCTTTATTCTTGAGCATTTCCTGGATGCCTTTTATCTGGCCTCTCATATAAATATTATACAAATTTGGTTGCCTTCCTTCCTCTCTCCCCACTCACATAACCTTGCCAGCTGGCAAACTTCAAATTTCAGAGAAAGGCAGAGGTCTCAAAGGATTAAATTGGAAAAATAAAATATAAAATCAAGTAGTTGCAAGAGAAGAAATTCTGTTATTGCCTAATGAAGGGAAAGGTGAAGAAGCATCACTGAACCCCTGCAGCACACAGTGCCTCTTTTTCAGTGTACAGGTCAAGAAAAAGGATGTGTGAAACCAAAACCAGGACAAGGAGATGGACCAGGCCTGGGAAATATGTAATTTTTGGAGCAATATGAAAATAATAATAATATAATAAGGACAATGAAGGAAATACAGGACATCTAAGAGACTCAGCTGCATTAGTTCAGTTTGTTAGAGAGCTCTGCTTCTTTGTATTTTAGGTTTTCCAACTATTTTTAAAAACTGTTGGATCTCTGCTAATGTGCATATCAAAGGGAGGGTTTATTACAAGGATCTTAAATTCTCCTGGGACCAAGTCCCAAAGTTGTCCTTATCATCCATCCTCAGCTGTACCACTTAGAGAAATACTTAGAAGAAGTTTTCCTTACCGATGTGGATCTGTAAGAGCCCAGTCGAAAACGGCAAAAAATAATTTCTACTACAAATCTTCCAACACCATGTAAAATTCCTGCAATGTCAAACAACATTTAAATTGTCACCAGTAGTAAAAATGTGTTATTTATGGAAGTATTACAACAAAGCTATACACCATACTTACACAGGACATAGTGCAGTAAACCCATACATGAAACACTGAGAAATTAACATGAAGAAAGGAAATATCAAAGGCAGGGCAGGGGAGAATTCTAACATTCTGAAATGGATCGAGAAAGCAAAGCTACGTAGTAAACACAATTCCGTCTGCCAGCTTTCATGGGTGAAAACACATTGTGAGGGACAGAAATATCTACTTTGAAAAGCAACTCTTAGATCAAAGTCTGTTTACTGACCTCTCTTCTAATGAGAGCCAAGGAAAGAAAGAACTTGTAATGCAGATATCCTGTTATGTCTTGACCAGTAAGTGAATTCTGCCTTTTCAACTTATTTTCTTTGATGAAGCAAATCCAGCAGTAACTTGATAAAGAAAACCTTCCCAATTACTTCACATGGAAATTTTATCTCAACTTTTGTCACTGATTTAATTACTGGATCCCAAGTACAGGAAATACACAGAATATCAGTATGTGTGTGTGTATATATATACATAGATATCTATATATCTATAAACAGATATAGCCATGCTCTTCCAGAAGTAAATAAACTATGCTACAGTTACCAAAAAGGAAACAAAAGGCCCTCAGAACACCAGAAATGCCATCTTGGGACACCAAAACTGAGTAGTATTCATGGCACATTTCAATGCACACAAATGAGCACTTTGTCTTAAACCTGTTAAGAGGACTCCCCTGTAATTTATCCATAGCAATCACCATGATAAAAAAAAATTGTGATAGAACTTAAGAAGGAAGGCACTGATAATCACCTGTAGTTGAAAAAATTCCCCCAATAATGCCACAGAGCCTCACTAAGAATTGCCAAAAAGGCATGTGTTCTTCTGTCACGGTCACCATAAGTGAACTGATGTCGTATTTCATGAATATTCCTGACACCCCATGGCTGCCAGCTGCATGGTTAATTACTCTTTCCTGAAAGAAAAGACAAACACTTGTTAGTCATGCTTGTTATTAGTCACAAGAAAACCAGTCTTACAAGATGGGATGACAAAGAGTTATTTAATCAGAGTTAGCAATGAACAGAAGACCAGAAAATATCAAGGTCACTTTGACCAGTACCTTCTAAAAGTCAAACATCATGAAGTAAAAATTTACTTTCCTGGTCACTGGCCTGCTGTGCTGCCTATCAATATTCACTATTGTGCTTTGGTACTTCTCTCTCAAGACTTGCTCACATGGCTCTTTAAACAAGGATTTTTATAACTGGATTGGTGTTGGTACCTATGAGGATAACGCCACAGTCTTGGCCTAGGCTGTGAACTCGGGCGAGTGCACTGGTATAATACTTGCCACAACTCTTCCTACTTTATCAGCTACTATGAACCCCTTAACTCAGGGTGGAACCTTCATGAGATTTAAGTTGTTGAAAAGCCTTAGCAATGGCAGAATCCCTAGAGGGTTTATATAAATCATAGAATACCAGGTTGGAAGTCACCTCAAGGAACACCTGACTCCAACCTTTCTTGGCAAAAGCCTTTTTTCAAACTTTTTGTCAGTTATGTCATATCAGACAACAGTCACACAGCAAGAAATACACCTCAATAAGTAAATAAACACCCCAAACTTGCTGTAACTACCAGGCACCTCAGTCCTACTCTAAGAAATTTCTAGTTTCTTTTCATTTGCCGAAAACCTCAAACTAAAAGACACCAAAATTGAGAGTGTGGCTGCTATAAATACCCAGTTTTTAAAAAAGGTTTCAGGAGACAACACCTCAATACAAGCTTCTTTCAAAAGTTTGCTGTCATTTTGTTGTTAGTGAAAGGTGTTGATAAATGTGCTGCCAGGTAAGTCTGGCAGCAAATATATAAGGACAGCAGAAAAGAACATAACTGACTGAAGACAAACTCAGTCATGCCTAAGCTAGTAAGAACTGAGAAGCAGGACTGAACTGAAAAGCAGTATATCACAGCTCCGTTTCTCTGTAGCTTTAACAGTTTGTGCTCAAAAAACATGCAGAATACAATACAAAATAAAAAGCAGAATACCACGTTGGTAAATACAGATTAGGTAACTTCTTTAGTTAGCTAATACTGTCATAAACCATACTGCTTTTTATGCTACCACATCAAAGTTAAAAAGATTGTCAAAATAATGTATCAGTAATGATAACAGGTCCCAAAAACTTTGCAATGGCTAAATAACCAAACAAACCAGTAGAGAACGCTTTCCATATTTCAAAGCATGACAACTGACAGCATTTGGAGATGGATGATCAGTCATACTAAAAAGGAAGAGAAGACTGGAGGTAGTTAAACAGAAGCTTGCCACTGGCAAAGGAAAAAACACTATTTTTTTGTTTGCTTTTCCTCTGTTATTTCCCTAAGCCTTACTGGTCTTTTGAGGTCAAATGGTGAAAAAAGAATATGAAGTTAAGAGAACACACAGAACTCCACCCTTAAAAGAAACAGAATTCTTTTTCTGCAAACCATTTTGATCTGCTTCCAGCTTTTACTGCTGCAGAAGATTTAACTTTTGATTGCTAAAATTTGCTGAAAATAACTAACCTTGCATCAGATAGCTCGGTGAAGCCTTGCTAGAATTAAATCTTTTTAACATAGATAACTACAGTATCTCAAACATGAAGAATTGTGGAGTAGACCCCACACCTCTCAAACTCTGCTTCCTGTGTGCCCATGTGGCAGTGGCAATTAAACCTCACTGCACTCAAGTTTTAGCCGTGGCTGTCTGATCACCTTTTTGCATGGCTGCATTGGTGCCTACTCGTACAAAATCAATGCACCAAGGTGTTCAGGGAATAGTTGTTCTTAGTAACCTTTCCCAGCTTATCTAATAGGAGTATTTGGTTCCTTAAGATTAAACACAAATAAGCTTTGGAGGCAACAGGGTTGCCTACTGAGGCAGCGAGAGCAAACAAGTACATAATGCCACTCTACCTCCATTATTTACAGGCTCTTCTCTCAAGTAAGCTGTGGTTGTAGCAACTTCCATAAAAATACATCCCCACAAAACACTGAAGAGCCAACTTAGACTGGACAGTTAATTGACAGAACCATCGTTACACAGGAAGAGAAAAATTGAATACAAGATTAAAAAAAAGGAATCATGTCTAAGTTATTGACTGACATCCACAAGTTTAAGGAATGCCTTAGTTGTTGCAGATTGTGCAGAGAAAACACAAAGCAGATTGCTAAACCAGCAGGAGGTGGGAGTATCCTGCATTATGAAATTCCTCTTCATTCTCTCTTTAGTCCAGCTTTCATGAGTTTTGGAGCATACCTTTCCCTTCAGTGGCCTGCATGTCCGAAGTTGAACACCAAGACATCACCTCTACCCTAATTCCCCTACCTCTGTTTTTCAGAAGCACAACAGGGAATTGTGAGGAAATTAAAAATCCTTCTCCCTTGGAGAACATCACAAGCTGTAATACAGTGAACTGCCATCCTACTAAACGCCACATTTTCTTGCAACCCAAGGCTTTCTTCTTACTTCTCACTTTATCTGTCATTTTTAATTAAACTTTTCACAAAGATTTTTTTCTCTGGCTTTTGAATAGAAGATGAAAACAGAGTTCAATGTCTGAAAATAAGACATGTAGCCAGTACACCCAAGGCTTTTTTCCTATTCGCAGTAGTCTTTAAAATTAGTACTTTATTATATATACTATGTATGCTCCATTAACTATCTTTGTTATAAATCCATAATCAAAAGCCTTTCAAAACCCAGAAGTGGAAGCTCTCTAGCCTTGAGAGTAATTACATTTAGTGGTTCAACAAAGGTTAAACAAGACAGCTAAGACACCATGTGATCAGTTTTTCATACAAACTACCTGTTTCCACTTCTTACACTCCAAAACCAAGTTCACAATATTCAAGTGAGCTGCATCTTCTTGTTTGCTTCCCACACAGATAAAAAGCCAGAGGTGAATTTAATATTTGTAAAGCTACGCACTAGGTTACAGACCTAAAACTTGGAGGATTTCACCACCACCACTATTAGCATCCAGTGAAGTGGAAATTACTGTCTATTTATCATTAATTCTAGTATCAGACTCCAGATCTACAGATGCAAAACATTAATAGAAGACGTTTACTTGTGTCACTAAGCATATATATATTTTACCACCACTGCTCTATGATTTACAGATAAATCTAGTGTACTAGAATGTTCTACAAAGAGTCTCTTCATGCTAGAGACTTTTCAAAACTTTGACACTTGAACTTTTGTTATGAACAATCACTTTTAGATTTTTTTATCTCCATGGGTTTTTTTTTCTTTCTTCTACTTACCCTTTCTGTCACTGAAAATTGATGAGTTTCTGCTGAAATTTTATATGTATGGAGTTTGGTTGGCACAACTGTGATAAAATATTGGAACATCTGGTTGTCTAGAAGAAATAAAAAATCTTACTGTTGAATCAAGAACAGAGTCAAAGGCCATCTGAGATATTTACAAATAAATCAAAGAAATAATAAATCAGCTAAGCCCTTTGCACTGGGAACATTCTTCAAGGAATGCCAGCACTGCCAAAACTACTTCAGCACCATCTGCACAGTTAGTTTCCATGGAAAAGACATATATCCCATTTATACTCCAAAATTTACATTTTTCCCATGTAATGAAAAGACTCATTAAGGTCAGGCCGCTCAAAGCTTCAAATGAAATGCACAGGTAGTGTTTTCCATAGCACTAGAACAAGTTTCACACTGTCACATGTTTCATGATACATACATATCTCACAGTGGTCTGAATAGATTTTAGCCACTGAATGGTATCTACCGTGCTGGAAGTCCTTCTAAACTGGTTACAGCTTTTCTCTTGATTACACTTCTAGAGAATTCTTCTAGAGCCATCAGCATGCTCATGCACTTGATTGCTCTGTCTTTGTGCAATTCCCTAAGGGAACAAACACAAATAGACTGAAGCAATTTATTTCAACTACACTAAACCATTCTGGCAGTAACAGCCAAGGAACTGGCTGGCTTTGAGATAACAGCAACTGTAGAGGGTTCTGGGGTTCACTCTCACAGGGAATGCCAGTGATGGGATGAGGCAGGTTACTACTCTCCTTTATTTATACGTGAGGAAACAAAGTGCTACACAAACCCATCCTGCAGTAGTCTCACAAAATACATGCTTGAAGGGACAAACCAAATACAAGAATGGAATCCAAGACTCCTGGTGCTATCTTTTAAACCAAATCAGGCTTATTTTTCTGCATTATAACAACAATCAGATCTGTGATTCTCCACTGTAACATAATGCTGCAGTATGGTCAGACATAGTTTAACTTCAACATAACACAAACCTGGAAAAAACCACAAATTGCCTTCAGGGAAACAGCACGGAACAGCAATGCAGATATTAGAAAGAAATGACCATTTAAGACATCACATAGATAACTGAACATTGCTCACTACCAAATTTAGCCTGACATGCAGCTTGTCAATCACAACATGCATGAAAAATGAGAATACTTTAAATGTAACTATTGGGAAACTCTAGAAAAACAAGATGTTTTTAAAACACACAACACTTACGATCTGATGCAATTTTTTCTGTTCCATCCAAAGGATTAATAATTCCTGGAATAAGCTCTCCAAATGACAAATGATCTATTCTATGGGAGAAGTTATAGGCTGAAAGACAATATAGAGAAATGAAGTATTTTTAAACTATGAGCTTCTGTACTTAGAGAATAAGATGCACCCATTTCTGACATGGAAATATTCTAATTAATGCATTTACCAAACACCACTGTACACATCATTGGATATACCCACATTTCAAAGAAAACTCAAATCCAAAATATTTAACAAAAAAGTTAAATTTGTCTAGAAAAGAGCTTCTAAACCAAACTGTAACTATATTTGAATCAATGGTGGAGCTGAACAGAGTTATAATTTCATAACAGGAAATTTCTAGTTGGCCAAATACTTACATTATTCTGCAGTTCAGGTTCTTGTAAGCAATTGCATTAAAAAGATTAAAATTTCATAAATCAAATGTACAGAGGAAATATAAGGCAGTTTCCAAGTTACTACACTGCCTATTTTGCAGGTACTTAACATCTGTAAAATGATTAAAATTCTGTTAACATTAATTCATGGGCAGTCATTTGGAGGCTTAACCAACCGTAACTGGTTTAACCAAGTTAATTTTTCACAGTAAGTCACCTTTGCCTCACATGAATTAAGACAGCAGCACACATTTAATATCTAGACTCATAATCCAAAAATTAAGTTTCTAAAGACAAAGGTCAAAATTTTTTAACTTTTTAAAAAGATTTTCGAGGGAAGAGGTAGTTTGGACTGAAATACAGGAATTTTATATGGTGTCTATGTTACAACAAAGTACATGTGAAATTCCAGTGTTACCATTACTATAGAAGCAAACTAAAGATAATCCTAATAGTCTTAAAATGTATGAAAGTAAGCTGTTACTGAATCAGATCATTGCAAAGAATATTCTTCACTTTTTTTTGGCAATGCAATTGCACAGCTAGAATATCTTTAACACAGCAACCTAACATGAACTAGGAGACAGAAGTCTGATTGAAATGATACATGTTGGTATGGAGATGACAGAAGGAACTTACACTCATGGCTTACAAGGGCTGCCAAGTGTGCATGGCCTCGAGGGTGTGGTATTGCCCTGAAGAAAGCAACAAATGTTTTATGAATCCACACAGGACTACATAGAAAAATTACCTTTCCTCCTCTATTTCAATAAATACTTCATAAAATATGTATATATGCACATATGTATAACGTAACATATATACACTTAAATATATGTAACATATATATATGTTTTAAAAACTGGTATCTATTATGTATATCCATATAAAACCCAAATATGACATTTTTATTACTGTCAAGTACAGACAGACTGAACAGTAAGGTCAGGAATCTTGGACTCACAAAAACCCTCTTACACAAAATAAGTGTCTTACATTTTCAGAAATGCAAAAACACATCAAGCCACTGCGCTTTTGGAAGAATCACCAAGTCCTAGTATATGAAAAGCTGCAGAACTCCTCAAATGACCAATAAAAGTTTGACCATAATTGTTCTATGAGTGAGCAAGTTTACTGCTCTCTGACAAAGCAATTTTCAAGAGGTTCCATCCTGTAAAACACTGGAATTCATAATGACTACATTACATGCAGCAATGCACTGCACGGTTTCAGTAATTTATGAAGAAAATTAACTGTGCAAGAAAAGGTATTACATGCAAAAAAACCTCCAAGCATGAGTACAGAAGGGTCAATAAAACCCAGTCATTAACTGAAGTGTAAAAGCACACACACTTACATACATACATGCACTACATAGAATATAGAAGTCAAGGGATTATTTTCAGGAATTGAACAGAACATACTTGCCCACAGTTATGTGAAAGTTCCCTGCCACTTTATTGACATAGAGATGACCATGAATTCTGCATGCATCTGGAGACTGTAATGAATTATCTTCCCTGTTTAAATAAAAATACCATTGAAAGTACTTGAGAATACTCACTATCTAGCAGAACTAACAGCAGTACAGTTAGATCTCTTTTTCCTAGCATGAAGATACAGCATTATCATCTACCTGTCCTTACTGTATTCTGGAATTATAGCAGAGATGGTGGAAGGGAGGGAAACCAGTAAAGATCGGTTCGATGAAACCAATGAGCTTTCACTCATACTTGTATTCAGAGATCTGGCCTACAACACTGGCTTACAGAATCTGAACATGTGAACAGAAAACATTGGACCATAAGTATATCTGCCCCAAGAATTTTTATTTTTCCACCTCCTTCTACCAAAAATGGCTCCTTGGGAAAATTTTAAAGGTACAATGAACAGAACTAAATACAGTTTGGTCACATTAACAACACCATAGCAAGAAGAGCTTTCAATGTTTATTTTTTACAAAAGCTTCCACTCCCCACTCATGTTGTGATGTCCACAACACAGAATGTATTTCCAAATCTGCTCCTTAGAGGGAAATGAAAACAAATTTTTTTTAAACACATCTCAAGCATAAATACCATTTCAAATATTGCACTAACAAACAACAGAGGCACAGAAGGACCTCATTAATCTAAAAACATCAAGCAATTGAGAAAAAAAGATTTTTTGAGCCATCTTCAGTCTTGCCTTAGGAAGAAAGAATGTATTTGGTCCTCAGACAGGGAGATTACAACACAGAAAGTGTGTATGGCAGCTTTGGTGTTTGTTTTGTTTTATTCAGTATTTTTTTGTTTGGTGCTGTTTCGCGTTTCAAGTAGAGAAAATTTCAGCTTTCATGTAGAAAGCTTTCCCCTGGGGGGGAAAAAAAATAGAATCACATAGCATCTAGATTTAGCAGACCAAATATTCTATGCACTAATCTCTCAACTTTTGTGGGTAGCTGGAATTAAGTGAAAACAGCAAGGTTTCTCCACATAATCTTAACAGTGCTATCTTAGACATATGAATTTACTAATGAAACACATTTGTATTCAAAGGTTCATTCTTTTAAAACTGTGAAGCATTAAGACACAGGTAATAGCAGCACTGCTTTTAAGAGTTGCTGGACAGAAAGATAGTTCAAAAAAAAAAGGCTCTTGTTTAGTATTGCTCTGGCATTTCTAATCCCCATTAAGAAGGAAGCATCAGACCAAATGGAATAAAAAGGTGTGCATATATTTACTTTTGTGTCGGTATATGTATGTGTAAGCATGCACACGAAATCTGGAAACCCCAGAGGTTTTCATAAAACAGCAGCTCTCCAAAGTATCAAGTACATTATTTTAAAATTCATTAAAAAGCAGTGAGATCTTTTCTTACAACCTTGTCTTCTGGGGGTCAGGTGGAATCATAACCACAATAAAATGTTAAGTCTAATTAATAGGGTTGGAGGAAAGGGGAATAATGACACAAAATCCCAGCTTTTCTTACCGTGGTGGCAGTGCTGTAGAACCACTTTTAAATGCACTTTTGAAGATCACATCTTGAAGAGAGTGTTCTTCCTGCAGCCTACTCTGAATTAGTTGCAACATCCTAAAGATTAGAGACAAGTGTGAAAGCATGCAACACTTAAACAAAATCTAGCTTCAACTGCAGGTTGCAAATCAAGAAGTTAACAAAGTTGATGACAGTATTAAAGCACTGCATTAAACTTTGGGAATAATATTGTATACAGAATTTAAAGCTCAGGTGTTCACACCAGTGTGTTACCAAAACACCAAAAACCGCCAGACCCCCACATAAGCTTCAGTTCTATTAAGACTATCAGTACAATGGGCACAACACAATGCCAAGTTATTATAGTTTAAGTGATAAACACTGTGTCAATTAAATTATAGGCAAGACTCAATTAATTTGCCTCTGTAAGAACGCGCCAATTTGTTACTACGGCTCAGCTTTGTCATTTAGATATCTATTTTACACACATGATCCTACAATTTTAACTTGAGCTACCAAGCATTCATTTGGAATCAGAAGCTGAGTGAGTCCATACACCTTGTCTTGCAACTGCATGACCCAAACCAACAGGTAAGTCCAAAGCCAATTTTCTTTTTGCATAACAGAGATCTTAAATAATGAGGAAAGCAAACTAACTTAGTATCTTTTTGGAGGTTTGCATTCTTAAATTACAAGCAGGAGCTGTTAGACCCAACACATAATTTAGTAATGTAGCTCTGGTGTACTTCAAAGTCCCTTCCACTACAAATAATACAAACCATAAACATGCATCTGAGTGCTTTACCTTTGCAATTCTTTTTGCTGTGGGGTGAGCTCAAATACTACCTGAAACAAAAATAACACATCTAATAAAACACACGGAAAGCATCCCTTCCATGAAACCCAGAAGAGAACTGGGGTGTGGGAATGGAGTCATAATCAACTTCACATTTGGCACCACAGACTAGTTTATGAAAGGACTTTGCAGTTTAAATAATACATTTTGTGTTCAAGTATAAAAATTCCTGTCCCTTCCCACCTAGAACTGCAAAGGAGCAATCTTTGAAAGACAAGGGTCCAGGTGCAGATTATTTATTTCTAGGCTCATCCCACATGAAGCACTAAAGACAAGCCACCAGACCTGCTATACTTCATCAGCATTAGAGGATCACTGGTAACATCCGTTCACCAAGTTCAAACCTAAATGTTGGTTAACACAAATGTACTCAGGAAATTCAACTGCAGTTAATGCTCAAATGTACCCAGAAGCTATGGTTGAAAGATATCAACTACAGAATGTTTCTCTAAGAGGCTGGTGGAGAAAAAAAAAACCACAGCAAGTAAACTGGCCTCATAGTGCTTTGCACCAAGAGGAATTCAGTTTTTAAATAAAAAGGTAAGAATCAACTTACTGGTTCATAGATTAACCCATCTGCGGAGGCAACCATTGTTTCTGCTAAATCCAGAACATCAGCCCCCACATCTATTTTAAACAGGGATAAATATTAAGTCATACAGATGATCAGAGACAAGCAAAAAAAAAAAAAATCAAGTAGAAATGAAGTTTCACAGTACAGTGGTAAACTTCTGTATATGTTATTGTTCCTTCAACCTATTTAACTTTCAATATGAGCTGATGGACACTGACCAAAAACTCCTCAGACCTGCAGTATTTTCTCACTGATTAACACCTACAGAGAAGTCGTATGAACCATACATACAAGCTTTTTAAGGTCTGCTATGCATAAATATTTTCTCCTGTTTTACAAGCACTTAATGGAGACCAAGACTAGTCAAAACAGAGGATAAAGTTTTGTTTGTATGCAAAAAACCACAAAAACAAAACAACCAAAAAAACCCCCCACCACTGATGTACCATAATGCAAGGTTTAAACTAGCCAAAAAAAGTGAGTCATGAAAATTTGCTTGCATTCATGGTAGTATTCTCTCTTCTCTCAGTCCAGGACAAGCAAGACTGCACACTATAATGGTTCATTACCTAAATGATGCCAGAATAATAATAACTATTGCCTTTAATAAGGAAGGCATCCCGCTTAATGTTCATGAGGAGGATGAAATTACGTGATGGTTTCAGTGCTGTTAAAAAGTAGACCAGCTTAATATATCCCAAGTTCATAAATAAATAGAAATTGTTATAAATTCCTGCGTCTGAGTTGTGTCTCACAATGAGCTTTTAGAATTTTTCAGCTAATGAGAGAGTGGAACAACAGATCCTGTTCCTGCTGACAAAGCAAGGTTTGGCGAGATGCAAGTGAGACAGCACAGACATTCTTCTTCATACTTCTTGCCAATTCTTTCAATGAGTCATATGCCATCAAGATCATTATATGCCGTTACAACCAGAAGAAACGACACAGGTAAAATATTTTGAACAATATCCAACTCCATTGTGTGAGCAAGTGCGTTCTCTGAAGAGGCTCTAAAGTGTTTAAAAACCTTCACTGATGGAATACTTACACTGGCACCTCATGGCAACTGTAATATCAATATTGATCCTTAATTTACTGGAAAGGAAAAAAAAGGCAAAAATCTATTAAGTAACACTCAGTACAAGTATCAAGAAAAAAATCTCAGACTACTTGCACAAACACAGTCAAGTACCAAAATCTATACCAATAAATATAAAGCTCTTTAAAACTTGGGTGAAGCTACATGGATTTTTAGAGCACATTAAAGCACTTGTAACTTAAGAGATAACCTCCATCACACCAGAAGTCTGATTGTGTGGCATTCCCCAATATGCTGGGGATTTCCTGTTGGTTTTCATGTTAGTTTCACAAAAGTCATCTGAACTATAAGGAATAAACTCCTCGACTATAGTCACAGGATTCTGTTCTCAATGAGCTTCCTCTGGGACTTAGCTGACCACAAGCAAATCCCATAAGTAAGGGATTCAACACTGGCTCAACTTGAGGTCAGACAGGGTCTGTAGAGAGGAGAAAAGCAGTTAAAATTATACCAGTCTCCATTGGTTCAAACTGTCAAGAACTACAGGCAGAGTGATTAGCCCACAATCAAACTGGGAAACATGTAGTAGGACGTATCCCAAATCCCATAACAGTCTCTTAACTGATAGACTACCCTTCCTGTGTGATAGCTTCACTTGGGATACAACCTACTTTAGCAAAGATCTAAATGCGAAAGCCCAGCTGTCTGGATGGATTTACTATTATTTGAGTTTTTGATGCATCTCCTTTAAATTTTTCTTTTTTTTTTTTCCCCTTATAGAAACCTTCATTATTTCTGATGTACAAGACATCCAATTAATATACGTATCTTTAGCTTGTTACCACAGCAACTACTCAAACAGCTTTTAAGTTAATTCAGTTCCAGACACATGACATTTAAAGGTGTTCAGGGCACAAAATCTGCATTAACTTCACAGGGACTCATGGGTGCCTGACCAGCTCTGGAAGAAAGGTAAACACGGTCCAGACAGGCACATGAAACCATCAGCAAACATATCTTCAGGGGGGCTGTAACTGGAGACAAAATCAGTAGCAACCTCTAGATAACGCAGTCAAAGTTCTGAGTGCTTCAGGTTCACATCCAGCAGCACAAAGTATAATGGCAACATACTAACTGTATGAACTAGAGAAAGCCTGGAGCCAGTGTGGGGGATTTACCTACCTGACACGGAGTTACATCTTACAATGTTCTCTGAATTGTTCGCAAATAATTCCTAAGGGAGCTCCTTCAGTAACAAACCTATACTATTCTAACTTCTTCATTGTAGAATTGCTCAATTTATCTTCTTCATAGCTTACATAAGAGAAAAAACCCCAAATCAATCAACAGAAGAAAAATCAAACCCCTGTAGTATTTAATCTGTAATTTCAATTATAAATTGCTTTCAAGTCACACGAACATTTTAAAACTCTTCCTTCCTGAAATGAGGGCAACTAACATTTTGAAAATAATTATAACAAATAACATTACCTAGTAAAATCCTTGTCTACTTCATATTCATATTTCATCCATGTGTCCCGGTACACCATGAACTCCATTACAGTCAGGAAAGCTATCGTTGTAAATGCTATCAGAGAAACTGGTCAGAGGAAAAAAAGTAGAAATTCAGACTGTGAGAAATATTATTTAGAAACATAAGCAGAACAAAATTCTAACAATTCCAGAAGTTGAGCATTACCAGTACAACACTGGCATCTTTGATTTATAAATCCAAAAGCTGTTCTTAGAGAGTTGTTTTCATACCAGTAGTATTTGTTTTTAGACAGGACTGGAAAAGAGGAAGTCCTACCTTTGCATCAAGAAACTACTTTTTACGTACAGTCAAATACTGGGATGATTAGGAGGTTTTCCTGTATGGAAAATTTAAGAACAGGCTATATCCTCCTCCACATATAAAACACTGTCAAGGATGATCTAGGAAAACTCAAACCTAACTTCCAACATGAAATAACACAGTAGTGCACTTTGAAATCCCTTCAAGCCTCTACTTGTCTACAAGTTAAGTTTTTATAACAATTTTTTTATATCAAGTTTTAGACTCAAGAAGCTAGCAGACAAGAGAAATAATACGCATTATATTACTCGTGTATAGCTGCACAGTCATGACTCCCACCCCAATATTTCAAACAATTCTCTCTCTGGCAACAAGCAGCTATTCATTCTACCAATAAGTGAAGAACTTGAAATTATTTTTAGGATGAAATCTAATTGGTATATTTTAGTGGTACATGTGCTTCACTTATCTCCAAGGCAGCCTACTCATCACATTTGCAAAGTTGTACAATGCAAGGGGAAGATCACCCTGCCGCACAGTCAGAAACACAATAACAGATGCACAGAAGCACTTGCTATGCCCCTTTTATTAAATCATGGCTTTTGTAAGCTTGAAAACACTTCAGTTACGGAGCATAGTAGCAATTTGTACAGCTCATTGGCACTGTAGGTTTTTTCATCTCCATTCTTTGTAATATCTCTATGGAATCTGCAAAGGGCAACTTGAGAAAAAACAAGCTCATTGTTGATACGTTTCAACTCACTACACAGTGATCCACAGACCAGACGTGGGAGCAGGGAATAAAGGCACTGTCCTTGGGGATCAGGAGAGAAGATATTGACTGCTGCATTGATCAGCAAAGATTCCAGTTCTGGCTTTCAGCTGATACTATGTAACAATCACATATATGAAGCCCTTCATGTCAACTGCACTAACCCGTTAATCATTCTGGCTCTCAAGTGTTTTTTGGAGCCAGTAGGCCAGACTCACCCTGGTTGTGCAATAGGAAAGCTGGAGCCATATTGGTTATCCAGAGCCACACAAACACAATTAGAGCCATAGCTGCTTTCTGGATAATTGTGAGCAAAGGTATGTGTGGATGTGAACAGGAAAATAAGGTCTTGTAAAATTTTCTTTTCTGAAGGGTCTCCCAGCCCCAGAGCTGGAGTCTCAGCCTGTTTGAGAGACCAGTACCTCTTTTGCAATGGGTTTGAAGGCAGTCAAAGTCTGAGAATAGAGTCCTGGTATGTTTTAGACCCCTATCACACCAGAAAGTAAGCCTGACACTTTAATCCTGAATGAAACAGGAATACTATATTCAGATTTCATAATGGCACAGAAAAAGACAATCCTATATTGTCATTTATAAGGTTACTGGGATAAAACCAAAGAATGTTAAAGTAACTTCTAGTGTTGAGAAATCCTTAAGGCACCATTCACCAAAGTGAAGTTCTCATGAAGGATGGTGCTATACTATGAAAAAGGATTTTTTAAGCATTTGGTGTTTTTAAGCAAATTACAACATAGAAACAAAACACTTGCTTCCTCAGGAACTGGGACTAACATTAACAAAGAGTTACTTAAACACTTCTTAAGATTATTTTCTATACAATAATCCTTTAATTATTAACAGTGCATTTGACAAAATAGCAAAGTAATACAGATCCTTCTGATATTTACTTCTACATTGTAAGTGGCATGTAAGGTTGCAATTGCTCCTTGAACTTTTTATTCAACTGAGTTTCAGGCATAATCACAGATGAGAGAGATTTTTGTCCTCCATGTCTAAGTGCTAGCAGTTTCCTATCTGCAAATAATTCCAGTAGTCCAAGAGATGAAGTCACCGTTTCCAGATCAGGCTACCTGTAACTCAGCTCAACTTAAAGACACAATTTTATGATCAGATACATAACAAAAGGCCTTTTTTACAGCTACAGCTTTTTCAGAGAAGCTCAAGTAAGGACAGTATAAGCATATTCCTTGGATTAAAGTCTTTAGTTCCTCAAAGGGCCTTCCTTACTCTTAAAATCAAGTACACCTTCAAGAGAAAAGCTTTAGAAAACTGCTCATCACCCTGATGCTCAACTTATCTGCCTCTGGAGAATAATCTTCTTCTTTTGCAAAAGCATAGTGTTGAACCCCACCATTATTTCAGCTCATGCTTACTCAGCCTCACCCAGAAATCTGACACCAAGAAAGGAACTTGGTGAGACAACAAATGAGAAAGTTTTATTACAGCCTTGACACAATGCACTTCCAGTTGCAACCGGTTACAAGTTTTTACTACGTCTTTACTTCAAGGGGATGAGCTCTGTCAGTCCACCAAAGAATTCAAGAAACCAACGTTGGCTACTTTCAAGTGGACACAGATGCCTGTCTTCCTCGTGCTGAAGTTTCTACTATCAGCATCTCACCAAGGCCTACCTGTGCCTCCACTCGCTGAAGTCTCCACATAGCTGTCAGGAACCTTTGGAAAGGCATCCAATTCTTTCATCAAATTCAAGGTCTTCTTCCGATTCAGTCGCCTCATCTTCAGCACACTCCTCCACCTCCTCCTTCATATATTCCCTCTAATTCGAGAATAAAATGTTGTGATAAAAAGACACAAGCAATATTGCTCAAACTGACTGGCTTTAACATAAAGCAATAATAAGACCATTAAAATCTCATAAAATATGTTTTCAAGAAACACATGCTAGACAACTGGATGGTCACTCTTGCTTCAAGAAAACTGCTGAAGTCGGCCTGGACACCACTGCTTACAGTCCAGCCACATCCAGCACACTCACTATTTAATTATCATGATTAAAGTCTTTCTCAATTAAGTTCTTATTGGTAGTGAATATACTGCATTTGAAAATATTAAAAAAAAAAATTTAAACTCAGTCTTGAAGTAAACTTGCTAAATAGACTTGACAGTGCATAGCAGTCACTGACTTAGGAAATATCTAATAGGCTGCATAAACTTCAGAGGATGTCAGACTGCTCTGGGCTCCTACATTCAGCTAGTGTGGCCACAAACTATATCCTAAAGAAAAAAATAAGGTGCATTTTGCATTTTTACAGGTGTAGAATATCACGATCATAAAATCACCATATTCTTCCTCTAAAAAATCCCTCCCAAAGCAAGCCATGCTTACTGCATCCTTCAGAACCATTTCTGTCCATGACATGTTCTCTGCTTGGAGTCATGTTAAGCAGCAGGATGGTGAGAGAAGCAGCCTGCCCAGAAAATACTGTCTTAAACCATTTCCAAATCATGCAATTATGCTCACAACCTGGTCCTGCCAATACACTGCAAGTTTTAACAAGTTGACACTGTTTTTTTTTAATTCTGGGGAACTGCTGAACTTCACCCTGAATTTCTGAAGTTATGAAAACCATCGTGCATTTACTATATTCTGAGAATACGTCATCTTATTATTCCCTATTTAAACACTATAAGGTGGGCAAACTAACCTACATTGCTAACATGAGACAGTTCTCATCACCATCTTGTAGAAAAATCTGTGAACTCATCTCCCCTGTTTCAAGAGAACATCAAATCTCTGGCACGTCCTAGTGAAATCACTCAAGATCTATTCCCTGGTCTGCCCCTTCCTGGTGCTGAGCAGGCTTTGTACCATGTAATAACAAAGCAATAGGCTCTATTAGAAATGAAAGTTCACACAAGAAAAATCATCTATGCCTGCAACTTTCTCATTACACAAACTGACTTCAGACACAGACTCTGCACTTGGTCAGGCTGCAGAGATCAAGAAAATGGTATCAAGTGTGTTGTAGAGGATTCAAAGAAACCACAGCTGGAGTGGGCAGAGAAGATAGGTGCTGGAACAGGCATTTGGTTATACAGCATAAAAAAAGTAATCAGGAAGCAAGGTTCTGTCCTTACTATACCACATAACTCTGTTAAAGAATTAACTCAGAGTAGCTCAAGAAAAAGTTGGAAAACTTCAGAGCACAGATATGGCAAAGCAGCTGCTTGGATACAGCACCTGAAGTCATGACATTCGTTAACACAGAGGAAACACCAGCGAGGCTTGCCTGTTATCTTACTCATATAGCAATGAAGCCAACAGAGCACCATTTCATTTTCTGTATATCTTTCCTGCTATCCCATGTGTAAGAGCGCACCGTAAAGAGGCACAAGATAAACGCAGGAAATTTGAGAGCACTTTACAAAAAAACTTTCTAAATCACTCTGCACCAGTAAGTATGTGGATTTTTGTAATCCAGATAGAAATATGCAATCTGTTCATTGATTTCTTTAATCCCATACAGATAGACACACTTTCAGCTACAAACCCAGATGGAGATCTGATCTCTTCCCCCCGCCCATCTCCACACACGTACTACAAAACACCAAAAAAACTTGGAGTCCATTGCTATGAAAGTAAGGTATTACCAATGCAAGAGCCAACTGCGTGAAGAAACGTTACTGTTATTATTACAAGCTAAATAAGGGACAAAGCACAGTACACATGCCATTCAAGACCAGAGGCCCGCTCGAAGCCACGGCAGCTCCGACCCACTCGAGGGGCTCGGGCACTTTTCCCTTCCTCGGACAACTTGGCAGCGGAGCCGCTACCGGCGCGTCCCAACACCCGCTCGCACAGGCGCGGAGCAGCCCCACGCCTGAACCCGCTCCCGGGAGCTCGGCCCCGGCTGCCCACGCCGAGGGAGACCCCGGCCGCCAGCTCGGAGC
>VYXC01004908.1:1721593-1755256 GCA_013397175.1 Platysteira castanea
GAGAAAGAAACCATTTCTTCCAGCCAATGAAGTAAGGAGAAAGAAAAGTGATTTCAGTCCATCTCACTTCTACTAACCAAAATGAACTTAAATGAACCAAAATCATTTTATTCTGTGTCAATCTAAAATATAATATTTAAATTTGAAATCCTTGTAAAAAAATAAGCAGAAACTATGAGGGCAGATTTCTTTCATTTCAGAGACCAGTAGTTCAGGTGCTTCCTAGGAAGGTGGAAAAGCTGATTTCACTTGGTGCTTCTGACTGGAGGACCAGAGCCAGTGGCTCCCATGGTAACTCTCTAACCACTGAGCTCTGGTAGCTCTGCAGTGGATGCTCTTGCTGCTGCTGTCACTGCTGTTGTCCTCCAGTGGACATGATCTCTCTGCTGTTTGCACTTCTCAAACTGAAGCCTGTCATCCTTCTATCTGTCAGATTCTCTACCTGATGATCNAGGACAATCTTTTCTTAGCATTTTCAGCAGTACAGAGACCATTAGCAGAATAAGAGCACCGTTATGCCCTATTAACAGATACTGTGGTGCAAAAAGCTCTCTGGTGAGAAGCTTCATAATTTATGTTGGAATGGCATATTCCTTTTCTTTTTTCTTTCTAGTCCTCTCTGCTATGCTTTCATGTGCAATAATCCATTTTTTTCTCTTAAATTTAGGGAGAGTAACTATTTCTGATTAATAGGCCAGCAAAGCAATGAAAAATTAAAAATTTCAAGCTCTTTTTTATTGATGTGCTGGATGGCTTCCCCCTGCCACGTTTACTCTACTGAAAGGAAAGAGAGTCCCCGCTTCTTGTGCCTGGCAATGACCTGAGTTGTTAACAAATAATATCAGGGTCCTGGCCACATCCCTTCCCAGCTATGCAAAAAATTAACCTGTCCTGGCTGAAACCAGGACAGTCTTTAGTGTTGATTACTACTATCAGCAACACCGTGCCCGCCAGGGGGATAATATTCGAGTTGAAGCTGCGTTTCGTGTTTGTGGTGGAAAAATCAAAGACTTCAAACTTGCACACAAAAGGTGAAGGGCACTGTGGGGTGCTGTGACTGCAAGAAAATGAAGAAATTTCTCATAAATTATAAGTAGACTTGACATCCTTTTGAATTGTGGAAAAGCTCTCTAAAAATAATTATTAAATACAAATTTAAAAGTAGCTGTTTCCTCCAGGGTGCACAATATGGAGGAGCAGCCAGCCAGTGGGGTGTGGAGACGCGGAGGCTGAGGGGTAGGGTAGTCTTCCTCTCCCATCACACCGGAGCTCTGTAGCATATCCCTCTGCTGTCCTTAGCTCTATCCTGATCAGATTTATTTTAAAAAATTACTTCTCTTATCTGATTGTAAACTTACAATTCATTTTGGTTGTATTATTCAGTGCTACATTCTCACTATGTGAAAACACAAAAACAGCAATCTTTGCCTTTGAGAAATTGCACTTTAAGCATAAGATATACTTGGAGAAATGAGAGCAGAAATAAAAGAGGGGAGAGAGAAATGTAGCAAGATCATTTTGATTTCCAGACCATTGGATTTTGTTTAAGATTTTGGCCATGGAAGGGATTCATCTCAGTACGTTGTAGTTGCTTAAAATACAGGCATCTGTCCTAAACTAAGGACCTGGGCTGCCCATAACCAAAAGAAAGCAGTAGATACCTCCAAAAGGGGATTTATCCCTTTAAGGCAAGTATCTAAAGAAGGTGGTGGAATGGACTCTGCAGAGTTCCCTTTCTCCACTGATGCAAAGGAAGCCCAAGTGATTTGTTTGGATTAAATACTTACTTTTCACATGTCAAAAATAATCCTAGGCTCAAATAATTTTATTTCTTATTGAAAATTTAGAGTGGTGGCTCTGCTCCTGCCCCTTCCCTCACTGCTGGTTGGTGTCTGTGAAGGAAATTTGTGCTGCAGTGCTAGCAATTCCCATCTTTTGTGTGTATTGAGGATGTGCCTTGGGCCTAAGAAATGACAACCGTCAGACCTGTGGTGACTTGAAAATCACACAGCAGTGCTATCTACCCTCCAGCCAGCATGGGACGAGTGATGCATTATAAATCCAGATCCTTTACCAGTGCAGAGATTAAAGAAGCAAGAAAGAAGTGTCTTAATCCCTGCCTCGAGCAGTTTAAAACCTCCTTCTTGCTTGGGGTCCTACATAAATCAGAACACAAGACTGGCTATATTCTGCAAATAAATCTTCCTTGATATTTACTTCTCACATAACTTCTCTGTAACAAATTCTGGATTCCCCATGAAATATGCTAATAAAATGTCAACCATTTTATAATTTAGTAGCATCATCATAATAATACTTTCTTCAGTTATATATCTGCTGCCTCTCAGGCAACATTTGACATACTGCTTGCACATAAAAAGTAAAATTAATATCTTAATATATTATTTATTCCTTTTCCTAATACCAAAACCCACTAAGTATAAACCATCTGTACAATAATTAATCATGCATGAGTGCAAACCAAATGCAGATTAAATCAGTCTGAAAAAAAAGTCTCTAACAAGTAATTTCCACATGCATTTGAGAACAATAATTTCAAAAAACCTAAGGATAAGAATTACTTCTGCTAGAGTTAACAATCATAATAATGGCAGAGGACACTTAGTACTGAGCATTGCAATGAGATTAAAGAACACACACCTTTCCTTTTTTTTCCCCAAAAGAATAGGAACTACTGAAAGAAAGGCAGTGATTAATTTATAAAACATATTTTGCTCATGGAGAAAACCTTCTCTTTAAGGATATGTGATGATACTTGACAGACTATCATGAGTTAAGCCTTACAGTCAGAGGAGAACTGATAACAAATACTTCATCTCTAAAATCGTATATCAAGAAAACCTGACGTTCTGAAAACTGGAATCACAGTGCCACAGGTTTCAACAAAGACACCAGAAGAGAGTGGTCAGTTCTCACATGAGCTGGTGAACACCATTTCAGAGCTGGTGAACACCATTTCAGAGCTGCTCCATCACTGTGTTGCCTGTGACCGCACTGTACTCCCCACATCAATCCCTGCCCCGTGCTTGCTGCCGGGACAGTCACAGGCAAAACTTGTGCTGGAGTGCAAAGCTCTGACTCAAGCTGCCATGTTGTCTTCAGCTTTAAGTTGAGAAAAGCCTAGTGCTCACAGTGACGGTCCAGAGTCTGAACTATTTCAAAGTTGGCTTAATATGTCCACACAAGTGCAATCACAGCTGTCTGGCAGGCATGTTTACAGTCACCTCAGAACCCCAAATCAGCCCTCCCAGAGCATTCACACTCCTGCTGTGAGGAATCATCCTTTTTAACCTATGCTCAGATAATCCAGTGCCACTAGACTTCTGATGTTAAGTAGCTATAAAGACTTTGATGTTTAGTTTCAAACCAAACCAACTGAACAGATGTTTAATTAAACAACAGACAAGATGTTGTTTGCCAGCACTTTAAGAATCTCAGCCTTCTGTTTTAAGTTGCATGAACTTTTTCTGCCATGAACTTAACCTGTCACAAGTGTCTTTCAATGAATATATTTGCTGATGCCAGAAGCAGAAAGAGTTCACAAATCAAGCTTTTGACAGGTTGCAGGCTGGGTCTCATTCTCACCTACACCTTGGTGCCTCGGGGGACGTGCTGTCTTCTCCAGCTGAAGTGCACAGGTATGCCTTTGCTTGCTTGCCTCACTCAGCTCTGTTCATTCCCATCTGCAACATTTGGCTGCCTGGAACCCAGGTAAGACCTCTTCAATATTTAATTTTCCTGTTAAGCATGGAACTAAAGTATGTTGGGGTTTTACTGGTCCTTGTCTCTCTGTTAAAGGGAGTCAGGTTTAGAGAGTATCACTGGTACTGGATGTCACAGTGTTAGGGTAGGAATTGCGATGTGTACCTGCCAAGATCGCTCACTGTGGATACCTGTATTTCACTAGAGGGCTGTCACACTGGTTGCAGCTTAAATCATCTCTGAGTCTGTCCAGTGTTCTGACAGCGCACAGGAGGAAAATATTTGCTCAATTTTGCCTCAGACAGTGGATCTTTGGCCAGATCTCTCTGTAGCCAGGGAGCCAGGCACAGCTGCGTGGATGCTCACCAGCATCATCTCCCTGTCACATGTCAGGCTCTCTGTGGTTGAGGGAGGTGAGAGTAGCTGCAGCAGCATGAAATCCTGGTGACCCTTGCTAGCCTTCCCTGCCTGTAGTTGCTAAAGTACTCATTTAGGTACAGCTGTTGTGTCATGTTCTGTATAGAGCTGTGTGCACCAAGCCCACATGGAATCTGTAGCATCTGAAGTACTTTTGTTTATGTTCCCACTACTCTGGGGGCATATTTCATTTTAGCTCGCTCAGTACAGTGATGGCTGTATGAAGGTAAGAAGCAATAACAGAGCTGGGAAGCGGCACTTGGGGCATGCTCATGCAGGGATGCCCTAGCAGCTGGAACTGCTTCAGGACACACCAGCCTCACTAGTTCCTACGGATGGAGAAAGAGGTGGAAGATGAAAAGATGGGGATGAGTTTGGTTTGGGAGTTCTACTTGGTGGCAGAATGCTGGGTCGTCTTTTATACCCATGGCTGCCTTTTGTTTTTCCAGCAGAACTTTTGTGTTGGCAAGTCTCACTTTCCTCCAGGTAAGTAGGAAGAGGAAGGATGCCACAATGAACCTCTCTTAGACTCATGCTGAGGCTCCCCTCTATGAGTCTTTTGATTGATACTGACATTATCTGGTTTTCCTCACTGCACTTTAAGATGCACTTTATCTTGTCTCTGACAAAATTCATCAGGTATTTCTCAGTGGCGTCTTCATTAGGACTTCTGGCTATGTTTTAAGTTAATGAAAAGAAACAAGAACCTCCAAAGAAAGAGCTAGATGTCTGCAAGCAGCCCTGCTGAATCCACTTAGAATTAAGTTGCTTGTATTTGAATACTACAATATTTTAGCTGATAGCATTCTGGTTATATTTTACACTAAGTGTGAGTATTTTTTCACAGTCTTCTCTGAAAGCCTTTGTGAAGTGTTCCTCTGCTTGCATCCCAGTTTCTGTGTTGAAATTTCCATCATGAGAGATTTTTTTTCTAGAACTAAATCAAAGCCAGGATTTCCTTTTAGTCTTTATATTTTTATTACATCTCTGTCACTTTATTAAAGGCTGGCTCTGGGTACACCTGTGTGCAAGGGGTTCTCTGATGAGAGAGCACCAAATGATGGAGCAGTTCTTCTCTTGCAGCAGCATCAGAGTTTGATGGGGAGGCATGAGGCTGGGGCTGGCCATCCTGTTACACCTCAGTAAGTACAGATGCTACAGTTACTCAGGCCAATTTTGAAATATTATCATGTGATTTACATATCTCTCCAAGATTTTTTTAAAGCACTTCTTTTAAGTAAATGCTATTGAGAAACACGTGACAGTGAATCCTTATTCCCTGCTCTCCTGCCAGGGACCCACAAGTGATATGAAACCTTTGAGTACAAAAAAAACATACATGATCTTATTGAGTCTGATTCAGCTCCTGAAAGGGTCAATCAACATCTGCTAATGAAGAATGAGCATGGATTTGTATAAATAAAAAGAGCAGGCTAACTAAACACAGGCATTGCTTTACACCTAAAGAGTCGTGTCGCTCCTCATCTGAATTATAGCCTCAGCCATAGACTGAAATCTGGCTAGAAAATGCTGTATTTTTACTGTTGTAGTTGCATTTCTAGTGTTCTGTGGGATCTTCGTGTATCAATTGTTGGGGTTTTTTAACTGCACCTTTTCTAACAAGTTGAGCCAAGTAAAGCTGAACGGATAAAGCCTCCAAGGTACCCATTCCTTTTCAGAGTTTCAGGACAGAACTTGTTTAAAAAGGACAAGCCTTGTAAGGGAAGTCTTAATGTAATGGGGAAGATACTGAAAGTTGTTTCAGGCAAAACAAACAAAAAGTCCTGCAATTATTTAGAGAATTCAGAATTATTCTGTTTGTTTACTAATGACCATTCCATGGGGTCTGAGAGGGTTCTGACAGTGAACCAGGGATTCACTGCAAATTAACAGAAAACCTGAGGGACCCCTGATGTCAATCCTGGTCACATTTCCACTGTTATAACTTGGAAATCAACAGAAATAAACAGAATTAATTCAAATCAAGCTCTTCTAACAGAGTCAATTGAAATGCTCACTATTCTTTTGTAGGAATGCTGGCAATGGGTATGTCGGGGTGGGAAGCATAATAAATTATTGCTCATGGCAAATTGGCATTTTTACTAAAAAATAATGTGCTAAAAATTTAAGTTTTAGCATGGATTTGCAATATGCTAGCTATATTTTTTATTATTATTTTGCAGCAGGTGTGTTCATTACTGAAGTTCTTTAAAAATGTATAACTAAGAACAAAAAGAGTACAGGCAAAGGATAATTGAGTTTTCTGCTTGTGTTGGGATTTAACCAATTTTGTCTGGAGAATACTGCTGGCTGTACAAAACAATTTAATCTTTCTTTGATCTTCTTTTATGCTCAGTGCTGATAAGACCCCAGCATGCACAGCATGACTGTGATGCTGGGTCCTGCAACCCAGCCCTTGGGGACCTTCTCTGGGGTCGCAGCAAGCAACTGACAGCCTCATCAACCTGTGGCATGAATAGCCCTCAGAAGTACTGCATTATAGGCTACCTAGAGGTTGGTTTGCTGTTTCTTTTTAAATTAACTGAATCTTCTTACCAACCGTATTCTCATCTATACAGGGAGTTTGCCCAGAGTAGGAAGTTCCTGTGGGAGTTGTCTGAATAATCATCAGACAGTGTGACATTAAGTCTGGTGGGAGGCTGTGCCTCACTGCAGCACATATGGAGGGTTTGGCAGCAAACAGCCTCCACGGTGATGTGTATCTTATCAAGGGGGAGAAACATCCCTGAGATGCACAGGGATTGAGCATAGGGATTTCTGAAGGAGCTTCGTCCTGCAAGTCCTCCTCCCACTCATGCCCCAGAGCTGAAGCCCATGGTCTGTGTGTGTGAGTGCAGGGAGAGTGGGGTCCCACAGGCTGCAAGACCTCCGGAGGAGGACGTGCCCATGTGGTGTTGAGACCTGAGGCAGCCTGTTAAGAGATTCACACCATACCCTCTTTCTTTTGATCTGAAATGAGGCCAGTGCTGCTGAAAGCAGAAAGCTGCCTCTGAAAAGGGAAGACCTAATGCTGTGGTCCAGTCTTTGACCATGTGGGTGGGTCAGCAGATCCACAATGTGCATGACCAGAGGGATGCCTCTCACTCCCTGACTGCAGTGAGGACAGGGAACCACTGGGTGTATGGATGGTGTGCAGAAATGAGGATTCCCCTGTTGCACATCCTGGAGGACTTGGCCCCACTGGGCTAATAAATTGTCACAAATAAAAATATTTTCACTAAATAACAGCTTAGGCTGAAGAGGAAGTAAAAATACAGTTTAATGTATAAGCAATTGAAAAAAAATACAGTTTATGACCTTCTAGCTTAATGTTGTGACACATTTGCAGAGTAAAGTATGGACATGGAACCAAGCACTGCTCCAAGTTGCACATTGTATCCACAGTTTTCTGCAAAATGTAAATATCTCTTTCTTTTGCTGAAATAGCCTGAATCATCTTCCTGGCCCTAAAACTGGATGATTGCCTTCTATTCTTTATTTTCAGGAGGAGATCAAAGAGCACTAAAAAATTAATATTTTCACTTTCCTGTACTTATCTTTTAAATTACGTAAATACAGGCTCATGAAAAGTAGCAGCTGTGAAAAAATAGAATCTGTGATTTAATGCTGGTTCAACATATCTTGACCCATGGTGGTTGTCTCCTGAAGAGGGCGAAAACTACAAACTCTGCTGCTTTGCAGAGCTTGAGAGAGAGACACACACTCTAGCAATGTGTTCTGTTCCATCAGTTTGCCTTAAGTGAGTTGTCACCTACAGTGCATCAGAGTTTCATTTCACTTTCAGTTCACTTTCTCACCAGCACATTTTGAATGCTTTGCTGGAGGCAGGCCAGGAAGCTTTGCATCTTGCACTCTTGTAAAGCAAAGTTCTTCCTCCCACAGTTCCCCTCCTCATGACCTGTGTCAGGCTTCATGATAAGAGCAAACCTTACTCGTGAAAGTGGGTATTAGTCGATGTGGCAAGCTACCAAGAGCCAGGATTTAGCTGGGATTCAGATGGGGAAAAAATAGAATTCAACTGCTTTGTGTTTGGAAAGAAGCACTGCAAATAATTTTCAGTCTTTAATATGTCTTATTGTTTTTAAAATGTAGGTTAAGTGGGTTTGGCTCAATGATTGGATTTACTACTTACACATGTTTTGAAAAGAAAAGGCAGGGCACTCAGTGTTGAGAGTATAGAGCTGCACAGTTCAGAGGCAAATGGGATCTGCCAGACATGAACAGGCACATACTTGTCCTTTGGAGCAGAGTTTTATGGAGCAACCTTAAACATAAGTTGCCCCAGCGTCATATTGTATGTCTATATAAACCAGAGTGAGTGTGTGCAGTCCTGCCAACTGTTTCAACAATCTGAGCTCTCCTTACCAGAGCTTTTTGAAATGAGATGACAGAGTATTTTTTGTATCTCTCTCTCATCTTCTAAAATGTGTATTCATACACTTCTCAAGTGTAGTATAGAATGACTGAATATAATATGTAATTATCATGTTTAAATTACATTAATTATACCATACCTGTAAATCTATATCTCTTCATTTATTTAAATGCGAATCATTCCCAGGTGATTTCATAATGCAAAGATATTAAAACCATTCCTAATTCTTCTCTGTGGATCCTGAGTGTGCCAAGTGGGGTGCCTCTCCACCCATCTCCTTCTGGATCATTCCCAGCCTCCTAGCCATGGGTACTGAACCCATGCCTCCTCCTTCAGCTCCCTCTGGGTTGCTGTGTCATCCCCTCTTCTTCCTGCCACTGTCCCTGTCAGCCAGGCACACAGCTGGGGCATCACCTTCTGCTGTGGCTTATTCCTGTGTCCTCACACTCAGGCTCTGCCCAAATCTCCTGGAGTTAGTCTGTGCAGTGCATCTACCCCTGCCCACTCTGCTGAACACTTCCCTGGGACTCTGCTGGCTGTGGTGGCTGCTCGGGCTGTCCACACTGCTCAGCATGGGTCATCTCCCAGACCAGCATGTTAACCTTGTCACTGCTTCCTGGTCTCCCACTCAATCGCCGTCTTATCACCTTAAATGGGAGCTCCTTGCCCTCACTATCAAAGCCTCTCATTCAGAACTGAGATATTGGTTAATCATTACTACCTTCATCTTCTGCTTGTAACACTTTCAAACAAGACCCTTTTTTCCTATTGATATCCTAATTTTCCTCATTTGCAATGGTTTTAAACTTTTCCAGCTTCCCTATGCTTCAGAAGACTCTGACGGTGGTCAGGGTAGTGGTGTCAGCCCAAACCAACTACTTACCTTGTACCTGGTCTTACTGAGGTCCCTTCTCCACAGCTGAAAAAGTGTAATTTTTATAAAGTACCTGGGGCAGACCATAGCCAACACTTACTATGTGCATGTTTTATACATATGATGATTTTCTTGGGCTTGTATATGAAAAGCCTGAGTGATTAAAAGCAGAGGCACCCAAAGCAACAAGGCAGGTTCAAGTCTTGCAATGGCATAAATATATGTACATCCACCTGATTTTAGTGAAGAAACCAAACTGAGCTTTTATTCTGCTCATTTTGTTTTCTAGGCTGAGGAGAAGTGCTTTCTCTGTGATTCCAGATACCCATATAATCCCTATACCCAGCACAACAGTCATATGGTTGAAAATGTTATCACAATGTTTGAGTCTGAAAGGAAAAAGAAGTGGTGGCAGTCAGAAAATGGTAAGTTTCTTAGACAAAATATTACTGCAAAATGTTACTGTGAGATTTCTTTATGTAATTGGCTTTCACGAAGTTGCCTTCATGAAGAGATGAAACAAAACCGCATCTGTTTCTTTGATTTGGTAATACTGAGTGATTTAAACCTATTTGTGTGTAGCAGTAGAGGATTTCAGAAATTCTATTTTTCTATGGACAAGTTTTAAGCTCAGCATCTCCCAGAGCTGGCCATAGGACCTGTGGTAATGCTGGGTTATACGTGGAGGCCATGTATTGTCCACAGGGTGTCTGCCTGTCAGGGAATTGTCATTTGGGGCAAAAGATACATTTGCCTATAGATGTAATGTAAAGACAGTGTGTAAAACACAAATACCCATTTTAAAAAAACTATTTTAAAGCACAAATAGTTTAGGAAAAAAGCAAATAAAGCTTGGCTATCAGCTCCCTTATTCTGATACTCCGAAGTTCCTTTTCTGCAGGACTGTTCTTGCTCTGTTCATTCCCCAGCTTGTATTGATACTGGGGATTGTCCTAACCCAGGTGCAGCACCTTGCACTTGGCCTTGACAAATCTCATCAGACTCCCGTGGGCCCACATCTTGAGCTTTTCCAGGTCCCTCTGGATGGTCACTGATCCTTCACGTGTCAACTGCACCACTAAGCTTGTCCTCTGCAGCTTGCTGAGAATGTGTGCGATCGCAGCACTGATGAAGATAGTATCCTTACAGCTTCTCTGGGAAGACATGCTAGGAGGAATAACATGTACTCTGTCTTATCTGACATATAATGATTATGTAAGAAACATTTGACTGGCTGGAAATTAAGGTATAGAAAAATAAGATGTTAACCCTATTTTGAGTATCCAACTGAAAATCCCTAAGCCTTGTTTTTCATGGAGTCTAGCAAGGATCTGTCACCAGCTTTGGACACCACTGCCAGTAAAGCTGTGGGCCAGCTGTGAGAGGAGCTTTCCTTATTCTCCCTATCCTTCTTCTGGGATGAGGTCTCATGCACAGCCTAGTCAGCAGGAATCCTGGCATGGTGCATGCAGATGTGAAAAATGGGGATATTGGCTGAGCTCCTGCAACTCTCTACAGAGAATGTGTGACTTGTGGAGTTTTCTTCCGTATTTGTTGCAGTTTGGGAAGATGTCTGGTGCAGTAGCTCTGCTCATGACAAATTTCACATCTGGCAGTATAGAAGGGTTTAACCGTTCTGTTTAGCATGAAGAAAACACTTCATTTTTATTAGTTCTCTTTTTCTTTCTTAGAGATAAGTAAATTATTTGAATGGATTTAAAAAAATAAACCTAACTGGATATAGAAACACACAAACCCAGAACCCCACCATGGCCATCATTCACAGTCCAAATTATGTGAGCAGGACCTTCACCCACCTCCTGCAGTCTCAGTGACATGCACCATTGCTGGTGACAGTGCCAGGAAGGCAGCAATAGGGCGATCCAGCTGCACAGGTTTGTGCACAAGGGATGCCCTAGAGGGTCTAGCTGCTCTACTGGAAACGGCATCTTTAAATCCCCCATGGGAAAACTGTCCCAGCAACGCACTGTGCACTTCATTTTCATTCTCTTTTCAGGCATTGACCATGTCAGCATTAGATTGGACCTTGAAACTTTATTCCAGTTCAGCCATCTTGTCCTGACCTTTAAGGTACATCTCTTACCAGAGCTTTTATGTAATGTTATACACTAATTACTTAACCACAGGAATAAATTGCTTAGAGAGGCAATGAAAGCTCCATCTTTAGAGGTTTGTAAGAACAGATTAGATAAACACCTGTCAAGTATGGTTAAATTATAGTTGATTCTGCCTTAGGGGAGGAGGATAGACTGAATAGTTTCCTATTCATGTGCCTTCTGGTCCTACTTTCTATAAATCCAAGAATTAAAGCTGAAAAAATACGTAGCAAAACTAAATCCTAAAAATTAAGAGATATCTGAACTGCAGTTGGTCTTTCAATTTAGTTCTGCTCATGCATATCTATTATGATCCAGATAATTATAAATTTTTTTGGTCCAAAATTCCTGTATTGTTATGGTAAACTTCCTTACTTAGAAAGTAATCTTGTATCTATATGAATTGTTACCCTTCCCTTTTGCTAGAGATAGGTTCTAATGAGCTTTTTCAGAGAACCATGTAACTATCACAGTACCTGTAACGAGCCTATAAGCTCTCAAACACAAAATTTTAGCATCCTCCAAAGAGGAATATCAATATAGCAACCCCTGAGGTGTCTTATTAATGCCTTCTTAGGGAATTCTTGAAATGTTTCTTGCAGACATTTCGGCCTGCAGCAATGCTGGTTGAGCGCTCTACCGACTTTGGTCAGACCTGGAAAGTGTTTAGATATTTTGCACATGATTGTGCAGCTTCTTTTCCCAACATCTCTTCTGGTCCAGCAAAAAGTGTTGGAGATGTTGTTTGTGATTCAAGATATTCAGACATCGAGCCCTCCACTGAAGGCGAGGTACTGTCAAGTGTCTGTTAGTATGAGTTCAGATCATATGTGGAGCTGAAGATGGTCTCTTGTCTGTGTCTGCTAAAGGCAGAGGCGTGTCCTTTGATCCCTTTGGTGGCTGCTCATCCCATCTCTAGAGCTTTATTGATTTGTTTTGCAGGTTGTTTTAAAAGCTTTGGATCCCAGCTTTGAAATAGAAAATCCATATGTGCCATATATCCAAGGTACGGACACTACAGGTTTTCTCCAGAGATACTTTGTGGGTATTGTTTGTTTTGTACACTGAAAGGGTCAGCAAATGGCAAAGTGTAAGTTAATGATGTTGAAAATTAGGTACCTAAAGATCTTAGGGAGACATGGTATTAATAAATGAAATGGTCCAGTCTTGTTCTCTAGCCCTGGGGGCAAATGGCAAAGCTCTGCAGAGCCTCATCCATGTAGCTAAACTGTCTTTCCTTCTGGCCCGATCCACACTGCTTTTTGAGAGCAGTCCAAGAGGTACACAGGAACCCATGAAGGCAGTGGCTGGGCAAATGCAGAGCCATACCAAGCAGGATGCTAACACTTATGCAGCAGTGTGCCAGGAGTGGGTTCTTGCCCTGGCACTGTAGGCATTACTGGTCTTGGCCAATATTGGATCATTTTCATTATTTCTTCAGTATGGGAAAATTCTAGGATGACTGATTCAAGCTGAAAATTTCATACTGTTCATTTTAGACTGAACTCAGGCTCTTGATCTCTCTTCTTTCCTTCCAGAGCTCATTACACTGACAAACCTAAGGATCAATTTTACTAAACTCCACACCCTTGGTGATGCTCTGCTTGGGAGGAGGCACAGTGATCCCCTTGAGAAGTACTACTATGCCATCTATGAGATGGTTGTGCGGGGCAGCTGCTTTTGCAATGGCCATGGCAGCCAGTGTGATTCCATGCAGAACCTGCGGGGAGATGTTTTCCATCACTCTGGGATGGTGCGTCTTTAATGCTGTCTCCAAAAAGGGCAGTCCCTACTGGTGTTTTGTGAGAAGGAAGAGATGGAGGGAGGGAGTGGAAAGAAGATCACTGATAATCTTTGGATTGACCATTTGCAACTGCTAGTTGCTAAATGTTTCAATGCAGATTCCTCTTTTAAACCCTGGGCTGAAATGCACAGAAGCTGTCTTTGTTGGCACTACTGTGGTGTTTCAAAAGCAACTGGGGCAAGACATGTTGATAATAGCAGCAAAATACCAGAGCTGTAATGGTGCAAATGTAATGCAGGAAGTGGCCTATGGCATGTGCAGACTTGAATGGCCACTTGTTGGGTGCATTCCACATTCCAGCTGGGCCTGGGGGCTCTGGAGAAGAGAGGAGGCATTGGCACAAAGAATAGTTGATAATGCAAAGCTAACTCCTGAAAAATGGATTATTAAAAATTCCACAAATGTGATTGCAAATTGTTTCCCTATGGGAACAAGAGTTTTTTCTCCTGGAAAATGTGTATCTCAATATGAAGACATGTACCAAGAGAGAGAGACTCTAAAATGTTGAAGTCTCCTTTGATTCTCCATAAGTATTTTTTTCTAAATGTTGTTCAGTGGCTTTAAAACTATTTGCTTGAAGTTTGCAGGTATTCTCCAGATCTTTTACTCAAATAATTGAAAATTATGTCAGCTGAGGGAGCCAAAGAGCTTTAAATTTTCCTGATCTTGCTGACATACCTTGAGCAGATCTCTCCTCTCCTCTGCTTTCCTCTGCTTTCCTCTGCTCTGCTCTGCTCTCCTCTCCTCTCTCCTTTGTCACCTTATCTCTTCTCTGTTCTCACCGTGTTACAGGTCCATGGGAGATGTATCTGCCACCATAACACTGAAGGTTTGTCTTGTGAAAGATGTAAAGATTTCTACAATGATGCTCCCTGGAGGCCAGCTGAAGGGACACAAGATAATGCTTGCAAACGTAACTCAAACATGCTATTTTCTTTTTTAATAGCGGGAGGTGGGGGGGGTGGGGGGTGTAGCACAATCCTAGTCCAATTCATAATGGGAATGAATCTCAGGTTTCTGAGAGGGAGACTTTTCCATGCCTCATCCAGAGAAACAGATTCCTGCATCCATAGATGCTGTGTTATCCTACAAGAGGAAGAGCTGTTTCATGTTCTTATTCTTCATACAGAGAAAAAAACCAATGAGACGAAAAAGCAGCTAATGCGAAAAAGATAATCCGTTGGTTTGCACAGTGTGTTTCATGTGAGTGAAAGAATCTAGACAAGGCTAAGTTACTTATTTCCACAATAATAAGTAATGTAGTATACACAAGAATAATGTATTAGGGTCTGTAACAAATATTCAGCTAGAGCTTTCTTCAGCAGAGCAGCGTTCCCCTCTGCCTATCAGGCACACTCACTTGCATTTCCAAGTTTAGGACACAGTTCTGTCCTAAGACTCCAATGTTTTTCCCCAGTTGTAACACACAAGGCCTGGCAATAATCTTGCTGGGCACTGAAATCATACAAGTAACCAGTAACTCTGTGTTAAGTGTGGACAGCAATGGTAGCCAGACCACAATATTCACATGGTGTGAAATACCCTGCTGTTTGTTTTGGTTTCAGGTTGTAACTGCAACAGCCACTCCAGCAGATGCCACTTCGACATGGCCGTGTACCAGGCCAGCGGCAGGATCAGCGGTGGCGTTTGTGAGGACTGTCAGGACAACACCACAGGGCAACACTGTGACAAGTGCAAACGTTTCTTTTACCAGGATCCACTCAAAGTCATCTCAGATCCTCAGGCATGCCTCCGTAAGCTTCCCTTTTTAACTTCTGTAAGAATGACTCAAAACAGGCTTGTTCTGGTTCTCTTTGCTCTGAGCTCTATGGCCATCCCTATGCTTAAATGTCCACATGGTTGTGAGAATGTAACCAAACATATAACATCCAAACTGCCTTACAAAGTAGCTGCATGACAGTATCCTCGAACCAGCATTGTAAAAAGAGCTGCATATTCCAACTCCTTGCTAAACTGAAATCCAGCAGAACTATCATCTTTCTTGAACAATGTCAATAGAAATATGAGTATCAGTAGTGATGTTGCTTCTGTGACCTTCAGGGATTACAGAAGAGGGCGCAAAATGATGGGAGGAGTAAATAACTTTTGCTAGATACTTGCTATATGAAAGAAAAATAGCCTTTCAGACATGAAAGCTCTTCCGAAAGATGACCTAAATTCATTATTAACATGGGATGGAGAAAATGTTCTGAGTGTAATTTAACTGTGCAATTGATTGACATGAAAAGTCCTTAAGGAGCCATGGGCAGATTACCAGCAGCTCTGTAATTGTATTTTCATGCTTACATCTACATGTGCCTTTTTAAAGTGTCTCCTTGACCCTGTCTGTAGCGTGCGACTGTGACCCCGAGGGTACCTTGCACGACGGTGCGTGCGAGAGCCACACGGATCCCACGCTGGGGACAGTCGCGGGCCGGTGCCCCTGCAAGGAGAACGTGGAGGGCGCTCGCTGCGACAAGTGCAGGGCAAACTACTACGGACTGAGCGGCAGCGACCCCCTGGGCTGCCAGCGTACGTAAACCACCTCTTCTAGTCTTCTTCCCAAAGCATTTTTAAGGCATGGAGGTAGTTGAATGCACAGATCCACACACTGTTGTGTGCTCTATTGAGTCACAAGATACCCAGTTGCCTACTGTAATTTAATGTCAGTGTAATTCAAGGTTTCTGGCACAGCATCCAAGACTTAAACAATGCAAAATCACGTTCAGAATGCATAGTATAATATAACAGATCAGGCTGTTGTTAATAGAAGGGTTATTAAATATGCAATTTAATTGAAAAGGGAGATTGAAATGACAGGAGCTGCTGTCTTGCCAAGAGAACTTCCAGCCAACCATTCCTCTGAGAGAGGCTTGCCGAAAAACACATCCTACCCCTGCCCAGGTGCACTGTGGGTTTGTGAGCACGTTATGCCCACACCAGGTGCTCAGCCACACACAAGGACTGCTGTGCAGATTAGCACACAGCACACGGCAAGCCACTGCAGAGGACCTCTGCCAGTGCCTCTACTCCCCCCAGAGAGGGAGCCACTGAGGAAATTGTCCATTTTCCAAGGGCAGTCTGAGGGCTGGAGAGTGCCAGGGCACATTCATCTGTAGTGTCCGTGTGGAGGGTGGAGACTGCCTGTCATTCTGATGCCACATCTAACGTAAATGCTGCTGTCACTGGGACCTGCAGAGGTAACTGCACTTTTCTGTCCTGCAGCCTGCAACTGTGATCCCTTGGGCAGTTTGCCCTTCTCCATCTGTGATCCTGCCACAGGAGAGTGCCTCTGCCAGAGGTTCACCATAGGGCAACGCTGTGAAAAATGCCTTGTACGTACTCAGTTTTTAGTTTTGCTTCTGCATATGGTTTTGGAAGTCTCCTCACCCATCTCACACCTTTTCATTGCCAGAAAAGTAAACAATTAGTCAAAATTTAAAATAATTTTACAGCTGTATGCTCCCATTTTGCACTGACACATCTGCTTCTCTTTCACTGCTCCCAAACATTTGTGCAAGCAAATTGCAGTGGGAGGAGCACTCCCAGGAAGGAAAGGAAATGCAAAATTATATCCTTGGTCCATCTTCGCTGTTTACAGAGCAATTTGCTTGCACAAGTGGGTAAATATCTGGCTCTTGAAGTGGCTGAGCACCCCTGCTACCTGGTAAGAGAAGCAATCTCCCACGGCCAAGCACAGTGGTGCTCCAGAGCATTGTTCATCCAGCAGAACGAGTTTTATTTTGTTTTGCATACTTAAATATTTGCCATAGAAGAATCTTTCTTTTTATACCAGGTGGGATACTGGGGTCTTGGCAGCAGCTTGTATGGCTGTTCTCCATGTGACTGTGATATTGGTGGATCCCAGAATAACTTGTAAGTTAAAGCTCTTCAAGTTCTTTCTTGGTTTTAATTTTTATAAACTCTTAGGCTAGGTTTTCTGGTTAGGTTAATACAGTCCCAGTACAGATGGGAAAATAGAATGTAGATGGAATTTCATCATATACAAACAGTGTAAAGTCAGGTGGAGATCTTGGAAATTTATTTGTGATAAGGGGATTTAACTATTTCCTTTGAAGCCCACTTTGAATCAGGTTGAGCCAAGACATGTTTAATATAAAATACAAAATGTATGCCTCGAGAGAACCAGAGGCCCTAATATTATTAGAAATTAGAAGTAAGTTAGAGGAGTCATTTTTACCTTAGCTTCCTACATCTATCTTAAATGCTAGAATTTTTTTTTACTGGCTCATACTTAAAATGTATCATTTTAGAAGCAACATTAGTTTCAGTTGGGCTCCTTCAGAAACCTATTGGGCAGGGGTCTTCCCTACTGCTGTTAGACTTCAGATATAGGAGCACACCGTCCCGTGCTGTAAAGCAGCTCCTTGTGAGCAGGTAGATCACCTGGTGTGTTAAATATGAGTGTAAGTATATGAAAACATTCCATATCACATCAAAGGTCCTTCTGATGTCATGTCCTGCCTCCATAGTTGTGGGTGACAGATTATTAAGAATAGTGATATAGTGATTCTTATAGAAGAAGATAAATTATACAGGAATAGACAGTAACAGATGCTCAGGAAACAAAAGGATCAGTGCTTCAGATTTGACAGACAAAGACAAAGCAGGTCATGGACTCTAAAGTCATGGAAAAGTAGCATTGAATAAAGTCAGCATCAGAAACAGAGAAGGTGGGTGATAGGAAGTTCAGTAATGGAGGCAATCCAGCCATGGGAGAAACAAAGCAAACGTGGAACAAAGGTGGCTCTGAGCTGTCCTCATGCTGTGATGACCCAGCTGTGCCACACTGATGTCCTCCTTTACCAACACCCCTCATAGGTGCTCACCAAAGGATGGTCAGTGCGAGTGTCTGCCCAACATTGTGAGCCGCCAGTGCAACGAGCCAGCTCCAGGATACTTCTTTTTACCCCTGGATTATTATATTTATGAAGCTGAGCATGCAAAGCCCCTTTCTGGCTCTGCACCCTTGGTAGGTATTTGGCTTTTTAGGTGTTGTACTGAGAGGGGATCATTGTGGTGGTGACACAGGAGTTGAGGCTGAGGAGAAGAGCCCTTGCTTGGGGAGCAGCTGGAGCAGCTCTTTAGCAGGAAAATGCAAAGCAAGTCCTTGACCATCTTCAGTTTGTCTTTGTTTTTCATGGACATGACTATCCTGTAACTGTGTCTGTTAAAAAGGGACAGTCAGTCTAGTATGGTATGACCTGCAAAGCTGCCCTTGCTGCTTCTAACGTGCAGGCTGGTCTAGCATGAATTAGAGAAATTAATTTAATTATTTAAATTAGAGGAAAGTGTTTGAGTTACCAATAGCTCTCATGAAATGTTTTATTTCTTGAAATCTCCAACAAGGGAAGAATCAAATTACTCTCTGCTCCACTGGACTAATTCCTGCTGCCTTATATAAAGGCATTGATTGTAGCCCAATTTCCTCAAGAATTTGGCATCCATCTGTAATGTTTTAGAAAAATTAATTATTTTTTTCCCCCCCCTTCAACGTGGGGGTAGTTGTTCCCCATGCTGAGTGTAAGCCTGGAATGCATCCCTTCCTCTGTCTATGCTTTTACTAATATTTTTTCTCTGGCATGTTGTAGAGAAACTATAGATAAGAAATAATTAAAAAATGTTTATTTGCAGATCACATCCACAAATATTTAGCTCAAATCACAACCAGTAATCATCCTACAGTCCAATAATTAAATGGAAAACACATGTCTGGGACATAGCTTATGAGGGAAAAGTGCAAGTTCATTTTAAGGGAGTGAGGGAGAAAGGCTTCCAGCAGCTGCTGGGCCATAGTTAAAATTTCGCCCAGCAGAGAATAGAGCTTGTTTTAAGAATGTGGATTTTCATTTAGTTGCTTACCATCCTTCAGTGTTGTTGAGACAGTGCTGCTCCTTTTTTATTATTTCATAGCTTCAGCCAAGCACTCTTCCAAGGTGTGACATCTACTTTCAGAAGAGAGGCTATGAGTTCATGATTGAAAATGGAAAGATTGTGTTAAACAGGAACAAAAAACGAACTGTAAGAAAATCTGGACTGGAACAGGTAAATTAGTACTTGAGTAGTTACTTAAATTTACATCAAATAATAAAATTTTGTTTTGTAACAAAGGGCAAGGAAATGCCTGAGCACACAGGATTCACAGTCCTAGACATTACAGTCCTGACACCAATTAAATCAATTTTTTTGGTACACAGTTGGGTTGGACATTTTATTATTCACACGGACATGTTTGCTGTGCTATGTCCAGTGCCATTGTAGACTCAGCTTCCATGAATTTTTGGAAGAAAAAAGTCCTTATGAAAGGTAAAGTTTTGGGGGGGGCTTTTAGGGGTTTCTTTGTTTTTGTTTTTTTTTTTTGGTTGTAAGACCTTTCAAACAAGTTGACCAAAATACTAGCATGGTACCTCCTGCAGTTAAATACAGCCATTTTAAGAATTGATATTTATGTATCCAGCTTATAATGAAATGTCCAGCCACGTATGAAATCAGGCTTACTCTGTTAAAGGTTTGCAACGTGAATGTTTGGAGATGCCAAATATTCAGAGGTGAGTGGATTATTCCAGTCCCTCTTATTGCTGTTGCTGCAAAGTTGTGGGAAGCTTTCCTGTACATGTGACCCTAAACATCTTATCTTTGGGAGAGTTCTTAGATTGTTGATTTCGAGCTTGTTCAGAAAATGAGACTGATGGCTAAAATAAGTAAACAATGTGGCAAAAAATTTTTCTTTCTTTTTACTGAGGTTTTTTTTTGTAACTTGACTCTGTGTGTTGGAAATGTCAATGTATCTTTGCAGGGTGTGATGCAGTTTGGACAGGACTCGGTTTCAGCAGTGGTGTTCCGGCAGCCCAGCGCTGGTCGGGCCGTCACGTGGACAGGACATGGCTTCGCCCGTGTTCCCAGCGGAGCTGGGCTGAGATTTGCCGTCAGCAATGTTCCCTTTGCTATGGACTTTGATATCACAATTCGTTATGAGCCTGAGGTACTTGAGATGTCTTGCATGTCTTGTGATGTTGTGATAGATGCAGGGTCTATTTTGTCAATAATAGGATAAGCAACTTGTCCTATTCTTTATATTTAGAATTAAAATTGCTTGCCTTTTCACCCAGTAACAAGTTGCCTTGCCAACCAAGTAATATGCCCTCCACTGACCCCCTTAACCCTTTCCACTCAAATACGAAAAATCAGCACTACAGGTGTTTTCTAAGCATCAACCAAGATTTCATCTTCTGAATGTTTCTCTTTTGGCACCTTTACTTGAACTCCACTTTCACTCACAAGTCAAACACATGAAAAATGCATTTCCTTTTAGATAAGCATTCTGTATTCCTAGCTGGGATTTTTTGGGCAGTAAAATGGGCATGGGTAGGAGTGATCTGTGTAGATATTTATCCAGGCCTTTTGCAGGCATCCAGCTTCCCAGTTGTTCCAGCTGGACTCTGAAATGTGTGAAAACTGTAGGAAAATAGCCGAATTGCTATTTTTCGCCTGGAGAAAATTTCTCAGTGATGAAGACATGTCTAGGGAAATCTGTTAATCCAAATCTGATTAAACTCACCCATGTCTTCAAAAACAAAAGCAAGCATTTTATTGGTACTAGCTTTTGTAGACGCCTTATTCTTTTGCAGTTCTCTGGGACAGTCCTACAACGCAAGATTTTCCTGCTGTCTGTTGTATTCTGTTCTCTGACTGTCACTCTGAGGCAAAAAATCTCCCAGTTTCTTAAAACATGGGAACAATTTTTCAGTGGGCTGGTTTGAGGTAGCTTTTTCTGACTAAGGATTGAAGAGTAGAGTTTTAAACACATCTGTTACAAAGTCTTTTATGTTCATTGTTTCTTATTAGATGTGTGAGAAGGCAGCTAATGAAGGATATCTCCAGAATAACACTGTGCTAAGAAAAGAAACAACTCCAGTGACTCTAACAGAGCTGTTTCCATTTGAACCAGCTGAAGTCCCATTTCCGTCTCTGCTTTTCATTAGCCACTGCAAATACAATGAATTTTTCACAAGTGACATTGTTTTTCAGTGCTGTAAAGAATAAAATCTTTTGTCACTGCAGCGTGCAATCATTAAGAGGGCTTCCATTAATCTTTGCAAAGAGAAAGCAGGTTTTTCAGATACAAAATATTACCATAATTTTTGGTTTTTGTTTATAGTTCTTGGAAGACTGGCTTGCAAGTGTTGCCATCCAGCCTGCTGGTATCTTGTCAGGTCAACACTGCAAAAACAAGGTCCTTTCACAGAAGCCACACGAGTTACCTCTCCCAGCTACAAAGAGGTCTGACTCTTCCTGTCTTTTTGCCTGTAGATCTGTGTACAAATGATTTACTGAAGCATTGCAGAGCAACACGTGTGGGAGAGTGGGAATATCAGAAACACATGTGGCCTTTTCTGTTGCTGGCACACCACAATACTACGTAGGCTCTAAGGAAAAGTCTGATGCCCCATGTCCTTAGTCTGGCAAAGGTTTGCCAAACCCAGGAGAGCAGCCTGGCTCCAGTTGGCGTTGGTTGTTGCTCTGGTGAAGATCCAACTGCAGCTACTTCAGTATAGAAACTGACTTAAAGTCACTGTCCTAGCCTATTTTCAAAACCAGCTTTTCAGCCTGGACCTGTGTAAAGAATAGAGAGAAGTTAAGAGGATGTGACCAATGTTTTGATTAAAGAGGGAGAGGAAAGGATGAATATGAACAGTGAGTTGCAAACCCCTTTCCTTGAAGTAGTAAAACCTGCCATTTTCAGCCTAATCTCCCCAGGTTTAAATTGCACTTGGTGAATTATCCAGCAGAAGTCGTGCAGCTTTCCCAAAGCCTGCAAGCGTAGGGCTGGGTGTTGCTCACAGCAGCAGGGCTTGCTCCAGGCTGCAGGCACTAGTTTGCAGGCACAGAGGGAAGGGAGAGCTCACAATATCCAGTAACCTTGCCTTGTCCTGGCTATAACTGTGCTTCATTTCTGCAAAACAGGATTGCAATTCTGCAAACTGCAGTCTGCCTGGAGCCGGGAATGGAATATTTTGTGGATGTGTATTTTTCTCAGCTCTCTGCCTCTGACAAAAAGACAAAATCATTCATCTTGATTGACTCAGTGAGTAGTTCTGTCACAAGTCCCTTGAGGTTGTATTTATACTCAGTGATTTTTTTTCTTACAGACTATTTAGAAGTATTTTAAAATATTTTATAGTGTGTTTTAATAGAATTTCAGGTTCTGCTTAGCTCCGTTGGCACTGTTTGCATATTTTTGTATGGAAAGGCAGGATTGTATCTGGTTTAATTTTCATGGAGCAATACATCAAGCCATACTTGTTGCATATGTTGATAGAGTATGTACCTCTATCTGTTATTCATAGATTATGAACACAGTCCATATATGCTGACAAGATGCTGTGGCTATGGATATAAATTTGTGCAGCTCCACATCACTTGGTTTTAAAAATATCTCTAATTTGTGGTGATCATGGGTATTATTAAAGATTACATTGGAAAAATAAAATTAGTCATGTACTTCCTGGCAATCAGGTCCAGGTATTTCCCAAGTTTCCATCAAGTCAGGAACTGCGTGTTAGTTTTAGGTCCTTCTATTGAGAAAAATATTTTAAACTCTATTTCTCTAATTATTGCTGTAGAACTGAATGTGACAAGGGCTGGCTATACTTGGACATAGAACCATCAGCTAATTTTTCTCTATCGCAGTAATACAAGTCAAAATTTTGGCCAGATGCTGCTTTTGTAGTCACTGAGCCAGCATAGCAAGACCAGCTCTGAGCATATATCTGAGGTCTTATTATAATTTTAATTTTTTAAACACGGTCTCTCTTATTTGAAGAACTCAGGGAATGTCTAGACCTTCAGAATAAATGTGAATTTAGATGACAGAATGGCACAGCTGCAGATTTGGAAACCCAGTGCTCCAGGCCTCTGTTGTTGCAATGGAAAGCACATTAAGAGAACGCGGGAAATTCTTGTTTTCAATATATCTAAGCAAAAATATTTTCTTTTCTCTCTTAATGAAAAAGCTTGGACTTATTCCCAGAATCGGCTCTGTGGAGAACTTATGCAGTGAAAAGGATTTAGATGAGTACCAGAAGTATCACTGTATTGAAATTGCATCTGAAGTTGGGCCTCACGTCCTGCCCGAAGTGTGTGCACGGCTCATAGTGAGCTTGTCAGCCCGAATTCACAACGGTGCTGTCGGTAAGGACCAGCCTGCACAGGCAGCTCTGTTGGGCAGTTCCTGATTTTCCCTTGAGTTTGTAGAATTTGTTGACTGTAGAGCTCTCAGCCCACAGTAGAAGTGAAGCTGGTCAGCATGTGGTATCCATGGATGCGCAGGGTACATCCCACTGAATCCTGTGTGTGCTGCAAACACCTCTTGGTGGTATGAATTTCAGAGTTCATCACTCTGGAGGGGCTTCATGGAGCAGCATGGCAGGGACCATGGCAGTGATTCTGTGTCTTCTGAAGAGCATTTGAATCAGATGCCTTTACCATACAGCCAAGGGAGTAACTTCCCTACTTTTCTGCCTGTTGTAAAATGACAGAGAAGTTTCTAAGCCCTCTCTCTAGATGATGTAGGCCAGCTGGATGCCTTGGTAAGATTCCAGGCGTGATGGCACATAAGTTGATATACTGGAAGAGATTCACCAAGAAAACCTTGATGATGTTCCAGGAAGAAGGCACTGGTAGGTGGGATTTGAAGTTCCTAGGCAGCCTCCTGGACCCACCATGGAAAGATTAGCTGAGCTCAGTGGCTCAGGGAATTTCCCAAGTGTTTGGCCCAGAGAAATGGAGCTCCTCTGCACTTCCAGTAATAGGAGGGGCCTTTCTGGACAACTTTGGTGGCCTGCTCCTTTCAGGGAGCCTTGTAGCAATGCCTCCAAAGACAGAGAATCTACTTGGATTGGGCGATCTTTAGAAGGATTGATACTGCACTCTAATATGAGGTGATGAGGTCATGGCTGTGCAACCAGTGAACCCCTCATTTAGGCTTGGGCTGTGCTAACTCCCCATTAGCCTGATTCCTGAAGTGATGAGATCCTCCCAGTGAAATGCAGCACTCTGGTTTTTTAGTGCTTTCCAGAGCATTCTGGGTAAACATCCTCTGAGAGTTAGCAGAGCATCTTCACTCAAAAAGTAAGTCCAAGGTGTCCAGAAAGAAACAAACAGTACACAGATGCAGACTAAGGACAGCTTGCAGGTTATGTCCCGTGCTCCAGCGAGATGCAAATTTATAGCAAACCTTTCTAGACTTCAGGATATCTCCATTTGGATCTACACTTTGCTACTCCCTTGTTGTCCTACTGCAAATGCATGCTGAAAGCAGTGCCTTGAATGTGGCAACTGCAACACCAAGACTTGTGCTGGTGTGTGATATACCATCGCCATTGATGCTACACCATCAAATGATCTAAACCATGGCCATCATCAGGTTAGTGAACCCCTGATAAGACTTTCCTACCTATTTTAAAGTGTGAAACCTGCAAGCTGATGAGAGCAGTAACACTCCTTGACAACCAAACCTGTTTTGATTTTCTTTCCCCTTGCCAGCATGTAAGTGCAATCCCCAAGGGTCGCTGAATGCCAACTGCAGTAAACTGGGGGGCCAGTGTCAGTGCAAAGCCAACGTTGTGGGACGCTGCTGTGACACCTGCTCTGCAGGCAGCTATGGCTTCGGCTTCCATGGCTGCTACGGTGAGTGCTTGGCAGCCAGCACCACTACCAGTACCACTAGCTGGCTCTTCACGCATACCCCAACTTCTAGGGCTTTGAATCCCAGATTATGTGTGAAGCAATATAAAAAATGTTTCCACAAATAACAAATTTTCCACCCCTGCTGTCTGGCTGCCTTTGAGCAGCATCAGCGATGAGATGGCTTGGCAGGAATACTTTAAGGACACAGCTTTGCTTTCGGTGTTTTCCAGCATGCGAGTGCCACCCGCAAGGCTCGCTGAACACGCTGTGCGACCAGGTGACAGGGCAGTGCTCCTGCCGCCGGGAGGTGGATGGCCAGCGCTGCAGCCGCTGCCTGCCTGGGTACTTTGGATTCCCCCACTGCCGTCCTTGCCCTTGTAATGGTCATGCGGAGCTGTGTGACCCTCTGACCGGAGTGTGCCTCAACTGCCATGGGTTTACAGCTGGAAGCCACTGCGAAAGGTCAGTTGATGGGCAAACCTCCCCCAGACACTGGTACTCTCCAAAATGCCTCTCCAAAATGTGTAGCTAGGGGTATACAAATGCATCAATGACCTTAACAGGAAACATATACCCAAACCAGGATGAAACTGGGCCTGGCTGCTGAATGTCAGGTACCTATTTCTTTGGCAAATGCATGTGGGAGTGTGCATGCAATGCCTGTGGGTGGACTGCAGGCAGGGCATGCACCCAGCATTGTAGCGGGCTCCCTGCAAGAAGGCATTTGAGACATGGAGGCCATGACACCATATGCTTGGAGACATTCACAAAGCACTGCATGTGGGATAAACTGACTTGGTTAACCTCGTGCTGAATTTTAAACTTGAAAGCTGGCAATTTGAAAGCTGGCAGGAGTCAGTTTATCCCACATGCAGCGCTTTGTTAGCCAAGAGGCTAACCTTGTTCTGCATACTCATTTTAATACCTGCAATTACCTCTAAGTAAGTATAAGCATAGGTAAACATGCCCTGTTTGCTGGTCGTATTAGTTCCATATCACCAGCAAATGACTTTACCCACATGTTCCAGCTCCATTCAGAACACTGCTCCTCTTTTTTCCTCTGCACACTGGCAGCAGTATCACAGTTCAACATGGACATCAAAATTAAGTTTGTTCAGTTGTTTGGCTGAATTGTACCTTGTCATTCACGTGTAAGAGGATTTCCCCATGAAACCTGTTGAGCTTTTCCTGCGGTGCTTTTAAACAGTACAGTCTTTGGCTGTTGTAGATGGCAAACAGATTAAAAATGGGAGACTGAAACACTTGTTGCCCTGAGGCTCTGCAGGATCTCCAGACCCCAGGGGGAGGATAATCAGATAGCCAAGTCTTTTAGCCTTGCCTGTATACATTATGGAGAACTGTGTTCCCATTTGCCATAGTAAAGCAGATCAAAGACTGAGGGTGCTTCAGAAGCCACTGCATTGCTATTGCCGCAGCTGCAGGACCATGGGGGGTTGGGATGCAGAAACAGCGGTGATGGGAATGGTGGATGAGCCACCAGGGAGCCTCGAAAGTCCCCCACCAGTCCAGGTAACAGCACAGCCACCAGCACCTTGAAAGAGCCATTACTCCAGGTTTGCAGAACATGTCAGACAGAGCATGGCTCAATACATATGTTGCATCTAAAATATGCAGTATTCTCCGAGTGCTCTTTATGAATCATTACTTTTTTTGCCTGTGCCAGAATTTTCTAATGTCATGCCAACCATTCTGTGTGTGTCTGTACAGAAATAGATGAATATATCTGCTGATAGGCAAATATACAGAATTTTTACACGGCAGCTTTTAGCTGCCTATGCGGAGTGTATGTGATATGCCATATCATTAGGTTAAAATTGTTCCAGAGTAGGTGAAAGTCTTCACAAACACTCCTTGAAAGGAAAACATATGTCTTTTTCTTTTTCCTCAAGATTTTGAAAATGCAGCTCTGATTTTCCATTTTAGAACACCTTTGAAGCTTGATATATCTATACCAATTGATGCAGATAGCATTACAATGACCTGGAATATTAATTTAAATATATACATAAAAATTGATTCACCTGCATGGAGCACTTGACAATTTGTCCTGCTTTGTGTCAACTGCTTTGGCAGGTGCATGGATGGCTATTATGGAAACCCTCTGGACGGAGAACCCTGCCGCCCATGCATGTGCCCAGGGGCACCTACAAGCAATAGGTATTTTGCACATTCCTGTTACCAGGACTCCCAGTCTTCACAGCTAGTCTGTAATTGTCTCAAGGGATATTCAGGTACGAAGCAAAATAAGGACTGGTTTTGATACTACTAAAATTAATGTAAGAGGAAAAAATTATCATCCTCCACCTGTCATATGTTCAGAAATGACAAGTGAGGTAATAGTAATAAAACAGCTAATAAGAGCTAGCACTCAAGTTTACTGAAATTAGGGGGTTAAGTTCTGACTATGAAGAATGGGAATTGTGCAGTTAGTGTTTTAAAAAGGGACTCACCTAAGTGGATACAGTGAAGTCATTAATTATTCTGATGTCACTCTGGAAATCTCCTTTCCAGGGGCACTACATTAATCTGGTGGGGAGGGGGAGGGAACTGCAGTTTCTTGTTACCTCTGAAAAAGAAGCAGTGGAAGCCCAAATGGGAAAGAAGAGGGCATCAAAAAGAGCTGATAAAACTTCCTAATCAGAGAAAAGTCTTTCTCCACGTAGAGGAAACTCGTTGACATTACGCGTAAAAGTGACCACTTCATGGTTCAAATGGCCACTTTAGAAATGAGGTTTCTATTCTCAGCTGTCTCAAATGCAGATATTTTTGCAGCAAACTGACTCCTCAGTCCGTAAGATCTTGCTGACTTAGCTTGAATTCCTGAAGGGAAAGCTGAAGATATTTTCCTTCCCCTGGGCATTAGAAAGATCTCCTGTGATGGAAGCAAACCCTAATGGGAAGCATTTCTGAAAATTAAACCAATGCTGTCATCTTTTCTTAGGCAAAGTTCCTTTATAAGTCAAGAGTGGTTTTGCTTGAGTAATTGCTGTAGGCCCAAAATTATTCTTGTTGGTACTCACCCAGGGGACTTCTGTCCTCACAAATCTCTGCACTCCTCAGTTCTGGACTGCTGCTCCTTTCCAGCAAGACTCTTGGTCACCTTTGTGGCAGTGGTCTCACTTTCTCAGAGATTGAGAAAGGCTCTGGGTCCTGAGGAGCACAGTGAATGAACAGAGTCCTTGGCTGAGGATGAACCAGTGGATGTGGTTCCAGAAACACCAGCCTGCACAGAAAGGTTTCTGAGATGCAGAGGTAGCACCCAGTTCCGGGTAGGCTTTGGGATGAAATGCAGAAATAGTTGTAATGCCAGCAAGCAAGGACAGAGCATCACACAGTTCATCTGAACTCCTGGGCACCCCCACCCTCCAATGCTGCCGTTGCAGTGAAAGGCCAAGGAAAATCCTGCAAACATGGCTAACCATGACTACTGCCATTGAATGGACTATGATGGAAAAAGATGTTTGGAGGTGTTGTGTGAGGGGTCACCTATTTGCTCTTACTGAAAGGATTTCCTTGGTACAAACAATTTGGGATGAGGAGGGTGCATTTCCATCAGGTTTCAGTGGGGAGGATTTTGTTTAAACTGATCAGAGGATTATAAGGCAATGGTCTCAAACAGGTGGATATTTTCCATTGGAAATGTGCATTTGAAAAGACAGTCTGAATCCTTTAACAATATTACTGCAAATTACATGTTTCACTTGAATTCCCATCAGCCAGCAATATTTTTACCTTCCTCTGACAGGCAATCAGTGTGACGAGTGTCCTAGTGGGTTCTACAAAAACCCAAGCAGCCCAGGGCTTGACTGTGCCCCATGTCCCTGCAATAACAACATTGATTTGACAGACCCAGAGTCCTGTAACAGGGTCACCGGGGAATGCACCAAGTGTTTACACAACACCCATGGAGCAAACTGCCAGTTCTGCAAACCAGGTTATTTTGGCTCAGCCCTCAATCAAAACTGTCAAAGTAAGTAAGTAACAGCATTGCAACTGTGTTTTACTACCAAGAAAAATTTTTAAAAAATAGGCTATAAGGAGAGGCTAGACCTTGGAGGGAGAACAAAACTAAAGCAGATGAGTAGAGCAAAATACAAGAATCACAAATATATTTTTCTAATTACCAAATAAAAATATATCAGTGATACAAATAACTTAATGTGGCATTTATTAAACTCTTTGTCATCCAAGTCTCACTAAATCTCATACTCAATATCACTCCTAGGAAATACTTACTTGTGAAATGAAGGCCATACTCGCTGTTAGAAAAATAAATGTGCATTCAGCTTATTCAGGAAGGAGTCAAAAGTAGCGGAATCAAAGATAATTGTTTATCCACGTTGTTGGCTGATGCCAACTAAGCAATGCTCAGTTAACCAGATGATCCCTTGCTGAACTTCCTGCCTTACCAGTTGTTCTCATTAAGTGGCTAGAGTGAGAGTGTTCAGGCAATTTAATAAATTCCGTGAGGACTAATCAATAACTCAGCACTTTGAACAGAAAGGCAGGAGGGTAAGGAAAAGCAAGGCACAAGCTTCTTCCCAATTTTTCTCAATAATCATTTTCAGAAATGTGCCTGATTGAGGATTTAATTTCTATGGCCAAGATAATCAAAAGTGTAGTCAAGAAACTGTTCTGGGAGTCTCTAAAATACAGTCCAAGCTCATCCCTTGTTCACTGTTGGAAGATGTCTGTTAGAAATGGCTAAGCAAGAACTTCTGGCTCTTCACAAGGAAGGCTTTTTATCTTACTTGGCTTACTGGGGATTTCCACGCTGGAGAACGCCTACTGTAAATCAACTTATCCTTACCTAATATATTTAACATTGCATTCTAGTAAGATTCAAAATTCACTGAGCCTTCATTTTTTGTGCCTGTATGAAAAGTCTTGAACATTCACAGTAAGTTTTCTCAAAGCCATATGTAAGTTATTATAGAAAGACAGGTAATGTGTATGAGATTAAGCATGTTGAAGGTACTAGAAGTAAACCTACAGTGTGGGCTTTATATCCAGCTCTGATTGTCCATTAGCTGTCCAAATTACGGTCTGCTGTAGTAATTGTCCTTCTTTTTCCAGGCTGCACGTGCAATCTGGCAGGTGTTCGCCCTGCCATGTGCCCGGGGGGAAACACAGCCTGCCTGTGTGACCCAGCCACAGGAGCTTGTCCTTGCCTGCCCAACGTCCTGGGTGCCACATGTGACCAGTGTGCCTCTGGCTACTGGGACCTGGCTAGTGGAAAAGGATGTCAGACCTGTGACTGTGATCCAAAAAACTCCCAAAGCAACCAGTGCAACCAGGCAAGAAAATGACTCTGCTTTCCAGGAACCAGGGTGCTGCTGTTTTGACACAGAAAAGTGGGGACCCTTTTATAAATGAGGACTGGTTTTTTGTCATAGTCCCTGAAAACAAAAAATTCTTTGGAAGTTTGTAGCTGGTGCAATCATACTGAGAGTCATTAAGTCAAAAGTGCTGTTCTGATAATGTGGTTTGCTGGTAAGCCATTTCTCTTTGCCTGTTGTTTCTTTGTCAAGTGGATCTTAGAAATACTTTGTAAAAAGATGTCACATAGGAAAAAACTGCCTCGTAAATATGCATATGGGGAAGAAGAAAATCCAAGCTTGGACCCGAGAGTCTTATGGGTATTTTTTAAGTGTTTATTTTCATAAAGTAGCAGCTGTGGCCATTACATTAATCATGACTCATCTGTCAGACTGCTAGAGTACCTTTTATCATCTTTAATGCCTGTGCACATTTTAGGATTGTGATGTAGAAAAAATTAAACAGTATTTTAGAATAGAGAGGTGAAATTGTGGTCCCATGGAGTCAACAGCAATTTTGCTATTGACTTCAGAGCACTAGGAGGTTATCTAAGGTCTCGCTGGTGTGTTTGCACATTTTTCTTTCAATATGCTCTCTGCTTGTTCCAGTTTATATAGTAGATGTATTCTTTTTTATAGCAAATTTAGTTCTTGACCTCAAAGAACTACTAGCAGTTATCAAAGTTGTAATTCCCTGGAGTTTAATTTAATAGCTGAATTACAAAATAATTTTTCTAGGACAATGTGCATAATATACCCTCAAGGTTTTCAGTTACAATTGATATATAATGTAGTTTAAAGTTGAAATGTTAAGATGAGTACTTTGATCCAGCAAAAATAGAAACTTAGTCTTTTTTGCAAAGGAAAAGAATCCTTGCAGATCACAGTCAGAGGATGAGTTCTCAAAGAGCATCGGTAGACTGGATCATACAAAATCTCTGACATTACTAAAGTAAAGCCATTTCTCAGACTGCATTTTGTTTTCAGAACCTTCAGGAGGAAGATATGGAAGTTGGGCCAGTATTGTATAAACCATGGTGTTCAAAGACTGTGGGCAAACAGTGTTGCTGCAGTCCTTGTACAGCTGAAATAATGTATATCCAGCCCTATGGCTCTGCTGGAGGTTATTCAACCCTAACTGTCTTTACAGGTTACAGGCCAGTGTCCATGTAAGCCAGGTTACAGTGGAAGATGCTGTAATGAATGTGAGGAAAACTACTTTGGCAATCCCCAGATGCATTGTGTTTGTAAGTATTACTAAGTGGGACAACTGGATTAGAAACTGCCTCAGCATAAATGCTTAGCTTTTGTATTCTCAGGGCATACATGTAGAGAAACAGCCTTTCATGTATTTTTGTGTATGAGGTGGACAAGTGTTTCTATTATTTATCTATATTGTTATTTCAATGGTTAAGATGGAAGTCAGAGATGAAGAAGAGCCATTACTGTGCAGGCCACCTTGCTCTAACTCAAACACTGGTTTGCTTTTATTATCTTGAAATGCACCTTTTGCATGCATTAATCCCATAGAAAAGGAAAAAATGGATGTAACCTGCTGTTCCTTTCTTGCAGCATGTGAGTGTAACCTGGAGGGGACCCGCCAGCCCACGTGTGACAAAGCCACCGGCGCATGTAACTGCCGTGCTGGTGTCACCGGCCGGCTCTGCGACCAGTGCGGCCGTGGCTTTGAGAAGGACTTTCCCTCCTGCCATCAGTGTCATCTTTGTTTTGATCAGTGGGACACTGAAATTGCTGCCCTTGCTCAGATTGTGCAGGGGTTAATGAGATTTGCAGCAAAGCTGGAAGATAAAGGAGGACGAATGGCCAGCTGTGATATGCGTTTCAAAGCCTTTGAAGATGCCATTTCTGAAACTGAACAGATTTTGAGACATCCTGTCCTTTCACTGGAAGCCCTTTCAGGCATCCGGGATTTTCAGGGCTACCTTCAGTAAGGGCTAGGCTGCTCCTGAAAAAATTCCTTGGCTGAGAAACTGTATTCCCCCAGACTCCACCAGCCATCCCTACACATCAAGTCCCACTTCTGATCAGCACACAGATGCTGGACTACTAAGTCACTGTTTTCAGTAGATCTGTGAACAAAATAATCCTTAATATATGCCTAACCCATACATATATATACTTAAATGCTGGAATTTTCCAGTTCCTACTAAGGGTTTTCTAAATAAGCCATTACAATTAAATGTTTCTGCATATTTATAAATTTATCTCTTGCCCTCTAAAATATTGTGCAACTCAGTTCTAGTTTAAGAACAATCTAGTCTGACTTCTGCATACCTGTCTTTTCCCCTTCAGACAAGAAGTTGCACAGATGGATCCCCTTCACAGTTTGCCCTATGAGTTTCCTGACCTTAGCAAGAACATAGAAGATATTGGAGAAGAAGCCGACCAAGTGTTTGAACTTCTACAACAGAAAATACATCTGCATCAAAGTTTTCATTACTTGAACTTCAAAGGTAAGCCAGCAATGAATTGAAATGGGTGGACATTTTCCATGAAATTCTGGAGTGCTTTCTCATCCTGAAATCATACAACATTTCAAAGATCCCTAGATTTTAGCTTCCTGTGGTAGCACAAAAATGTTGATACTAACAACATTTTATACTGACTTTCCAAATTCTCTTTTATCTTAAAATGCTGTGATTCCCAGATTTCAGATGCATGTGCCAGGGTCACATCAGTCAGAAGTCTCATTAATCCAAATGCTTACATAATGATATAAAAGTCACCCAGTTTCACAGTACAGATTCACAGACCATGCACTAGAACAGCAAAAGATTTCCCCCCCATATTTGACTCCTCTTGCTCAAAGGAATACTTAAAGAATCTTGTACAGGAATGGTTTGTTTAATTAAAGCATAGTGTCATAGTGCAGCTTCTTAGTGTTCCCATGGGAAAATACTTTATGTGGTACAGAAGTAGCTCTCCATCATCAAAAAATGTGAAAGCAGAACAGAGCTCCTTGGCATTTTTGAAAGAATTACACCATCTGTGCTTGAGCTAAGTAGAGTCTCCAGCAGCTGCTAATAGCTGTAATGATGATGTCCTAGACTGGTTTCTGGAGAAAGATGGGGATGTATCAGGCAGGACTCTCGAGCAGATGCTAAACCACCCACAATGGCAGCAGAATCCTCTCCACAGAGATGACTGCCAAGATATAAACCCCCAGAAGATGAGGTGTCCACCACAGAACACACACGCTACAAGCAATGCACTTACAGTTCCTCTCTGAAGAGAAAACTTGGCCTAGACAAGATTAAAAAAAA
>VYXC01004908.1:1755296-1770815 GCA_013397175.1 Platysteira castanea
AGGAAAAGTTAACAAAATGAGGGAATGAAAGAGGGGAAAAGAGGGATTAACTAAGAGTTAGGGCTCCTGTGCCCTGTTGTACTTGGCAGCCCCCTGGGGCAGCTCCTCGGCTCAGGTCCCTGTGTGAGCAGCTCTCCCAGGCTCTGCTTCCCCATTCAACTGAGCCTTGTGTAGACTGAGAAAGGCAGAAAGGCAAAGAAACAATAAATCCCAGGGAGGTCAGTGGACGCAAAGCTGAAGAATCCATGGTGCTCTCTGGTCACATTCCAAACCCACTTCATTTTTGGCCTCTGGAGACAGATAAATATCCCTATAAAATGCACATGGGAGTGTGGGGAGGGAAAGACCTTGAATTTAAGCTGAATTTCCTATCAGGCCCACAAATATTAATTGGTTCTGTTACCAAGCATCTAATAGCACAAAAATAACATTTCCCTCAAGATAACCAGCTTTTCTGATACCCAGGAGAGAGACTGGCTCCTCACTGCATCTTCCTTTTGGACCAGAAGCACATCCTGTAACTGGTTCTGTCTGCTTTTTCCTCTCTTTTTTTGCTGGGGTAGAGCAGGATATGGTCACATACACCATCTGGGGCACATCTGGCTCTTGTGCCCTAGACACACATGGAGAATGAGCTCCTGCCTATGTCTCTTTGCAGAGGATCAGGAGTCGGAGTCTTCCTCTCAGGCATACATTCAGCTAGCTAACCTGGAAACATCAGTATCTAATGATGAATTAAAACCACTGGAAAAACCAAGACACAAGTGTCCTTAAAAGAATGTTTGCACTCTATGAGATCTCATTAAATTATGGCTTTCCAGCCTTGGCCCCTGGCTTTGCAGCCAGTGCGGTACAGTAACGCAGTGAGAGCAGCTTCCTAGGCTGTAAATCAAGCCTGGGCTAAGACACTGTGTTTAATGTAAAGGAACTTGCAATCTCTTCAGCTCCCATCACAAACCAAACGTGCAAAATGCATTTAGTCCACTTAATGGAGAGCTGAACCACTGTGAAATATTCCTGCAATGGAATTATTGCACAGAAAAAAAGTCTCTGGCTTAGATGTGGAGTTGCAGCAGTCTCTTGCTGGGTATTTTGTATTAGGAGCTAACTTTAAACTGTATATTGTTTCCAAGAATTACAAGATAAATAAATAGCCCTGGCTCCACATGATAACTAAACATTATTCAGCTGAAATCAAAGCACAGCCAAGGGCTTTAGAGGCTGAATCAAAGCACACAAGACTCGAGTGTCTTGTCTTTGACTACAACTAGTAACTGACTCAGTTACCAGCACAAAGAGAGATGTTAATCAGAGATCTCTAATGCTTTTTCACTGCTGACACATCACTTCTGGCTCTGCACATATTTCTGCCTAGGAATCTGAGTACAAATTTGGGTTCTCTGGAGATCTGGGAAACCTTGACAGCAGTAGCAGCTTTAAATTATGTGTGTTGCAAAAGTTCTGAATCCTTTTCTCAGGCTATTAATCTGAAAAAAAAGTGCAATATTCTCCAACCCTTTTGAGCCTACTTAAGGAAAAGCTTTCACTAACTAATGCTCGAAAGCATTTTTTGCCTGGCCTACGAGCTTATCATGGAAGTGGTTTTTTTTAAATGCATCAGTCCTGAAACTAGATTTTCCAGAGACAAAAAAGCCCTCTATATTCCCATTTGTAATCTAAATTTTGGTGTCAGTCTAGCAGACCACTTAACTCCTGGGTGCTATGCTGAACAGAAAGGACAGATGCTTTCCTGACTCACAATCAGGGATCATTTCATGACAACTGGCAGAAAGTGTTTTCCTGCCTAAACTTCAAAACATCGTAAATGTCAGGAGCTTTTATCAAATCAACAATGGCAGCAATACAGGAGCTACTGAAGACTGTAAATCAGTAGAAATTAGTGTCAATAATGGGATCTCTTTCATACTTTTGTCTATTCTATTGGCTTCTCAAACACTTTGGCATCCTATGGATGACATAGCCATATTTTCATCTAGTTTAGCAGGTTTTATGAGCATTGATAACTATTTCTATTTGTCAATGGGATAAGAAAAGGATTAAAAAGCTTGGCTGAGGAAATGACAGTTCCTGTCCTTTGCTGCTGTCCCAAATCAAACACCAGTGAATCACCTGTCACTCACCAATTGTCCAGAATTCAAGTAAATGCACAAACTGACTGCAACCAAATGCAGTTGGTGCTAAACCCTATTTCTGTTGGTACAGAGGCCATCAGCAACATTAGGAAACACTTTGAAGTATCATTGCTGGCAGAACAGAAGACCAGGGGGACAACCCCTATTTTAAGATACTCAGAGTACACCAGGAACCACGCGCTCGCTATGTTGGACCATCAGGTCTTAAAAGCAAGCAATGTGCTGCAGCAGCTCAGAATGATCGAAAGCCCTGACATCCAAAACTTGAATGAAAAGGTAGGCACTGTGGATTTTGAATGAAAGTTAAAGAAAAATCTCTTTTTTTCATGTTGTAGTAGGTTTTATTTTAAAATGGTGCTTACATGCATTTTTAAGTCTGGAAAATGGCACTTCGTTGCCACAGCCATGCAGTCACATCAAAACCAGCTGCACTTCTCAGCTGTAGTTCTTTCCAACCTTCTGGAAGCCATTGTTCCCAGGGCAGACTCAGCACAAGGAACTGTTTAAGCACTTTCTAGTCTCAAGAGGACATCAGAGTAATTTCAGAAAGATTAAACCAAACCTCCTCCATGAGTAACTTAAACTAAGCAGAGTGACTTTGTCCTGGAATGGATGGGGAGTGCTCACATGTCCTTTGTGTCACCTGTGGGAAAGAAGGGGATTTCTGTTCTTCTGCAGGGCAGCAGTGAATACCTGATAGTACCAATTCATGACAAATCTGGAAGAAATCATCCACCTAAGCCTTTAGGTTCCACATCTGTTTCAAAATATATGGATGGCTAGATGTGGGACTGTGTTCTGTTAGAGGTTACCTGGATCCTTTAGAAGAAGCCATTGACCCATGGGCTGGATATAGTTAGGGAATGGTTTCAGCCCTTTTGCTAAAGAAGAGTGAAGCAAGGGTCTTAGTGCAACACATGGAGCCTAGCAAATGGCTCCTGCAAGTATGCTCAGAGCCAAGAGCTGCCATTCCATCCTTCAGATCAGGGGAGAGGGACCTGTAACTGGCAGTGATACCCATCTTTATAGAGACCAGATGTCGTTGCTTATCGCGTGTCCCGGAGCGGAGAGAGAGACATGCAGCAACCAGGGAATGTCCAGTGAGAGCGACTTTATTTAATTATTTACAGCTCTTTTATAGGATAAGTTTCTCATGGTTTAATTGGTCAATTTCTTAACCACCCCAAAGGGGTGACTGGTCAGTTATATTCACGATATCTTTCTGCTAGTACTATAAACAATATGCAGGTGTAGATAGTTTACAAGAACTGTTCCGATAACTTCTGTGAGAAACAGAACTTTCCCATAGGATTAGAGAAAAGCAAGAGAACTTCTTGCAAGCAGCAATTTTCATATCCACAACCAGATGCTGTGTCTTAGGGAAAATCCCATCCTATATTCAATGTTCATATGATGTCAAACATCTTCCTTCCCTCAGGAATACATCTCAGGCCCCAGAGGAGCCCTGACATAAGCATCTTCCTTATTGCAGGTCTGTGGTGTGCCAGGAGACCAGCCATGTGCCACAGCAGCCTGTGGGGGAGCTTTGTGTAAAAACAGTCATGGACTAAGGCATTGTGGTGGCCCAGACTGCAGTGGAGCTCTTCCTCTCTCCTCTGAGGCGTTCAGGAAAGCTGAGGAGTCTGCTGTGTTGCTAAATAACTTGACTACTCAGCTACAGGAACCTGAGAATCAGGTGCTGTATATCAAACCTATATTTGTTCAGTGAAATGGATGGAAGATGAGATTTGGGAGGTCACAAAGCTACAAAAACTCACCTGCTCTTTGGACAAAGAGCAGTGGCGTAGTGATGGACTCTGTCCCAACATCATAGACCTATCATGATTCAGTACCAGGTGCCAGCCCCACCAAAAGACTAGCTTAATCTAGGTCTTCTTCCTCACAGCTGCTAAGATCTCAAAAGTTATGGTGCCCTGTGTCTGTGGGACTTGATGGTTTCAGGCTAGCATTGTCTATATTTTTACTGGGAAAGATTCAAATGGCACCATTTGTCAGTAGCCTGACATGCTTATTGCAATGAGACTATTGCTGTGCATGGTGCTAAGCTCTATTTATACAACTTCATACTACTCTTATCTTTGCCAATAAATAACTTTTGAAAGTAATTTCAAGATGAAGCTTTTCTGTCCCCAGTGATGTTTAAGAGGGCATCAATTAGTTGACTGTACTGCACAGTAGCAGTGAAAAATAATTCAAGTGAAGTGTGGCCAATGCAACATATGCCAAGGAAACAAAAGACAAATCCCAAAACACCAGTAAAGAGTTTGTTCTTATTAACAGTCAGAGATGATGCCTGTTACAGTCATAGGCAAAACACATCTTCCAGCAGAAATTGCATTCTGCTGTGGCTTTGTCCTGTCCCTGCAGGATGCCTGGGCATCCATTTCCTCTTTTTAAAATGCTCGTGACACTGCATCCCAGCCAGCAGGCTTGGAAATGAGCAACTGGAGCACCGCTCTGGGGCCCCAGGACACGGAGCAGCGGCAGCCAAAGGCATCTGCAGAGCTGGGGAGCGCCAGCCAGGCTGCCCGGACATCGCCTTTGGTGTGCACAAGCCTCAGACAGCTCTGTGATAAACGGCTGAACTATTTTGAGACATTTCAGAAACATCAGCATGTTTCTTCTTGCATGGGGAAAGACCAAATCTCTTCCCTCTGCAGACCACAGATAGACCTGGGCCATTCCTTAAGGCAAAACCCCTACCAAAGTAAAATACTGTTGAAATTTTATAATTAATCTAAAGTTCTTATTTAAATGATCAAGAATACTAATTTAGTGGTGAAATGTAACTTTTAAAGACAAGCCTTAACTCTACCTTCCTTGTGTCCTCTTTAAGTGTTTTTTAACAGCAAGTCCAGTATGAAATGACAAATGAAATTACATTTTCTGTAATCAGGTCTGAATCTGATAAGATCTGCTTAGATCTGAATCTGATCACTGACAAGCTACAGTACTGCAATAACTGTCAGTACTCTTTCTTAGAAACAGAAGGGGCTGTGGTTTAGCAGGGGCTGCAGAGAGAAAAAAATGCTTGATTTAGGCTTTTTCTGAGGCCAAATGAAGGCCAAGATGTAGCAGCTTCTGAAGTTCCCCAAAGGAGCCTCCCACTACTTTTCAAAGCCACATGAAGTGATTTCAGCTGAGGCTTGGATCAAAATTACCTTTTTGTCAGAGCTCAACTTGCGAAACAATGATAGATAACCTCCAGAAAACGGCACTGCTACTTCTAATAATATTTCCAGGTTGAAAGCATTAGAAAAACAGCAGAAGACAGCAAATTGAAAGGCTCACGATTTAATGGGCAACTGGAGACGGCTAAGAATCAAATTGAAGTTGATAGAGAGATGACTACAGAGTTCATCCAAAAAGTGAAAGACTTCTTGTTAGGTAAATATGCAATGTTTTTTTTGACTCATTTTTTATATATGTATTCTGATATAATACAGCATAATAGCCAGAAGATGATCTTGCTGTGTATGCATGAAATTTCTCATCTACCTCCTGAGCTGTGCAAACTTTTTCAATCCCTTTTTTCTAGTGCTTCATTCTCCCAGGTGACAGTACTTTGTACCAATTTTACAGTGTGTCTGTTATATTCTGATTATCATCTTTTACTACTGTGTTTAGTTTGAAGCATGCAAGTAACTCCTTCTGTTCCTGGTTTATCTGAGTAAAGGACTACTAAGATAATTTCATACAATATATAATGACCAGGCATGTCCAATGCATCCTCAAATTATTATTCCACCCACTTCTTCCAGGCCCATAAATAGAGGCTCTCCATCGAGAGCGTGGGAATTAGGACACAGCCCACTCCATCGTCTCCGTAAAGCTGTAACTCAAGGAATCAAAGGTTTCTGGTAGAACTTCACAGCTCTAAAAAACTATAACAAAACAACCATATATACCCTAAAGATTTTCCACTCTCGTGATTGCAGAAAAATGCTGTAGGAAACAGATCCTAAATTTTTTTACCAGATGCACATCAAAGAGTTCAAATGTGGCCGGATTTTCTTTAATCTCTTCAATGTAGCTGATCTCATAAATTTCTATGGATTGCACATTGGCAGTCTTTTGACATTCCTACCTCTACATCCAAATGGGAGTGAGGGCAGACGACAGAGGATTTCTTTTGTTCAGAAATGTTTACCTTATTTTATTGAATTGGAAGATTTAGGTCCATTTAATTCCTTAAGAGTCTCAGATCTTCATTTGATAGCCACTGAAAATGCCATCTTTCACTCTTTTATATTTCTTAGTAGACATACAGCATTTACTAACAATTACAAAAGGCTTTTTTCAAATCTTCATTTTGTTACTTGAAGCTTAAGAACAGGAAGAGCTGAGAAGCATACACTTACATTAAATCTGCTGTACTCAACATTGATGTGAATGGTGATTTTGGATGAATATATTTCTACAGAAAATAGCTCTCAGGAATGCACTACTGTTTGCACACTAAGTATCTTCTATTTAATTCTTGCTGACTTACTCTGGAGATTAACATAAATATTTAATATGTCTCAACTGTTTCATCACACAAGGTCTATAAAAGGAAATGAGCAGAAAACAGAACTGATGATATCACTTCACAAGGCATTGACTACTCTGTGTGCCTCTGCCTCTTAGCAAAGAGCTAGGACAAGCTCATTTGTAATGGAAATTGTCAAAATATGGTTTTTTCTATTGTAAATTCCCATTCTATCCAAGTCTGACCCACGTTCCCTCTGCAACTTAGCCTTTCTCATTAACCAGCGAAGGAACCACTTTCTCAATATTGTGGCAACTCCAGGGAAGGGATTACACCCAGTGGCCAGCTTGGAAAGTTCCATTCACACCCCAGCCTCGCCAGCACCTCTTTGATCTGTGGGCCAAGGGAGAAATGGGCTCTGACACATCTAGCTGTGCTAGGCACTGATTTAAAACCCTCCAAAGGCTCTGTCCTACATCAGAATTTTAATAACTCAGTTCAAAGTGGGTTCAAACCCTCATTTTAGCCAGTTCTGACAACACTAACAGCAGTACCTGGAAGCATAATATTAAATCACAGAATGTTGGAGATAATTCTCTTACCCCCTTGCTGTGCCTGTCAGCTTTACTCTCCCACATAACTCAAAAGGTAGGCAGCCATAATGACCATTTACTGGGAGGAAGGAGCTACCTCAGGATACTCTCAGCTCCATTTCTATTGCAGATGAGAGTGCACCTCCAGAAGACATTGAGAAGGTGGCAAATTATGTTCTGCAAATAAACCTTCCCCTGACTCCACAAGAGCTCACAGGCATGCTTGGCGAACTCAAAAGCATTATGAACCACTGTGAGAAGTACCACCTGAATAATAAGAGAAACATAAAAAAGGCGGATGCTCAGACACTGCTGGTGGAGGCACAAGAAGCTGAGTAAGTATTCTCATACTGATGTGCCAACTCCAGCTGGGGTGGCACTGTGCACAGCAGGACTGCTCCATACTCCTGGTAGTACCACAATAACACTCGAGGGAGTGTTCAGATGGAGATTTCACCTTGCCTTTTCCATAGGGCCTCTCCAGCAGGAAGGAGCCATCGCCGCTCGGGCTGCAGGAGCCGACATGCTGAAAGGAAGCAGCTCCTGACAGCTCTTGGCTCCTCTGCCTGCTGAGTTAGAGAGGCCAAAGCAGCCACTTAATTCCACCTTGGACCTAGTGGAGCATTACATCTAGCTCACAGGGTGGTTTGAAGGGTGAGAAAGAACCAACAAGAGAAAAAACATGTTCACCCCTGAATCTTCCTTACTAGCAGTGCACCACCAGGCAGCCAGCAGCATCCAGCCTCACCCTGAGTACAGCAGCTCAGGTGCTCCCACACCTTAGAAAGTCCTTTTCTAAGGTTTTGCTTTACCAACTTACCACAATTTTAATGGTTGTTGTTGGACTTGAGGAAACATTCCTGCATGTCAGCATGGGTGCATTTGAAACATGTTCTCGTTTTGCTCACCACACCATGATACTACACACGCTTCTTTTTCTCCATTTCAGCAAGGCAGTTAAAGCTCTTCCACCTGTGGATGAAATTAATAATAAACTAAAAAATGTTGTAAAGTCCCAAGGACACTCCAAAAACACCATCATAAAGTTAAATGAAGAGATACAAGGCATCAGAACACAAATCTCTCAGGTATCCTGCTGTAAATATTTTAATTTATTTGCTACGTTTATTAGAAAAAGATACTTCATTCTGAAGTTTTCTTAACATAAACTTAAATAAATAAATCTAGAATATGGCACAGATATGACACCAAATCCATACTGCTTAAGGGTGTCTTAATCCATTGGCTGTCCCTCATTACCACACTGGATGAACGCTGCATAAGAAATCACAGCCTTCAATTGCTCTGTTTTAGGCTGAGAATCAAGTGAACAAGACAAACAATAAACTAAATGAATTGTCAGCCAAACGGACTGAGATGGGAGATGAAAGTGCTACATGGCAGGCAAAAACGCTGATGAACAAGAATCAAGCTACAAAGGCAAGAGCGGAGGCAGAAGCAGCTCACAAGCGAGCCCAGAATATTGAAAATGTAAGCCCTTCTGTCACATGTTAAGGGAAAAAAATTTCCTCCATGTTTAATAGTATTTTTGCTTCAGAAGCATAGCCCTACTGTCATCAAAACTGTTAACATTTTCCTTATGCCATGCAGTGTAAAATGCCACAGGTTCAGAAGAATTTGTGTTTTATTTTAAGGTTTCTGCCATACACTTCTGTTTGCTTGAATGAAAGAAAACATACACATTTCTCTGGCTACTCTATGACATCTTTTCTTGCACTGTGTGTAAGACTTGTAGTCACCATGGGCACCAGTAAACACAACAGAACAAATCACAAAGCCAGATATTAAAACACATGAGTGATGGAAGCAGCCTGACCATTCATCCTGGGCTGTTCTCCTTCAGAGAAGATTGCTGTGGAAGTTACGTGGAGTTTTAGGTTGGCTTGGTGCTTTCCAGTAGCTCAGATTTTTGAAAATGCAGCTAGAAATTCGCTAAAATGATATGAACCAAGTATCCACAGCACAAGCTTGGAACATGACTATACTTCCAAGTTACGTGAACCATAGGCAAAATCTAAACTGCAACCTCAACAGCAACCTAGATCAGTAGGGGATGGATTAGCCAGTGAATATTAACAAAACTGAAAAATGAAAACCCCAGTGTTGCTACAGATAATTCATTAAATTTGAATTAAGCCTTATGGCAAAATGAAATTTACAGGAAAGCCCTATCAGCAGAAGTAAAAACAGCATAAACTTAAAATATCTTAAATAATATTTTCTTTACATCCTTGCCTTTCTCCTTTAGATTACTCCACTGGCAGTTTATTTTAATTGATTTCTATTGCATTTTACAAAGCATTTTTCTAAATCTACAAATTAGGGATATATTTTTTAATATTTAGAAGAATGAGAAATCTAAGCTGTAGTTCAAAGAGGATGTTAAAAAAAAGTATTAAAACCTTCTTCTGTACACCAGATTAATTATGAGATGCTCTTAAACTAAATAATGGCATTTTGTTACAGGAATTTGCTGACATTAAAAGAAAGTACACCATTCTTCAAGAAAAGCTAAAAACCCAAGCACCTCCAAAAATAACACTAGAAAAAGTGAAGCAGTTGAAAGAAGAAGCAGAAAAACTGGCTGAAGAGACTGAAAAGAAGATAAAAAGAATAACAGGTGATGTTCTCACTTCCACAGTTGAGTGGTAAACACTGTGATAGTCATGAATTCAAGGCTGAAGCCCTTGCCCACAGACACCAACACACTAGATGCACCTGAAATTAGGTTTAAAACGGTTTACCTGGTGAAAATCCCTGCCTGAAGCTACTCTTCTTAAAAAGAGATGAACTGATTTGGCTTATATACTTTTTTTTGACATAAATAGGTTGCTATAAGCAAAGTTTAAGAACTGTCCACACAGGGACTTGCAGTGATTTTCTTCAGTTTAAAAACAGGGCAAGTGCAAAAGCTGCATAAAACCTGGCTGCAGATTTAGCTGAAGGCCCTGATTTATGCACTTGCTTTGGGCACTTGGACTTTTGACCCTTCCTCTATGCTTGGTCTTTCCCTACATCACCGGAGTGAGGGTTTGTGTGATAGAGCTGTAGGGCAGCTGTTTTCCATCAGTCCATATTTGTTCCCCTTCAGACATTATCTCTGAGCAATAGCAAAACAAACAAGGTACAACTACCAGCTTGTGGAGACTGAAGCTGACGTGCCCTGAATCTGTGGGACCGTGACTGTCAGGCAGAGGGGTGATGGGCAGTGGAGACCGTGGCTGCTGTGACAGTACCGGCACTGCTGCTCACGCAGGCCCTCATGGAGGCTTAGAGGGTCACCAGAAAGGAAGAGCACAGCTCATGTCCCTGCACACAGGGAACCTAATTCTCCTTGTAGTGAAGGTCTGAGCATTCCCACTGGGAATCCTTAGGCCTAGGATCCTGCCAGGCTCAACACCAGGAAATGCCATGTAACATCAGCAAAACTGAAGCTGAAACTCTGTCCCAGGAGAAAACTCTTCAGGACAGGATCCAAATAAATATTTTGAGCACATACCTTGAGTAAAGGCATTAAGAGCATCCCAGTCACTCCAAATGCCCAGATGATAAGGGCATTAGAAACAGGCAGTGAATACTGTGGATTTAACTCATTACCAATATGTTTACATTGGTGAAGCTTCATGGGAACCAGCAGAAAACAGTTATACAAGTGAGGGAGACCTAAGCCCATCACACCCAAATTGTCTAGGCTTTACACACATCAGTGCCCACACTGTTCCTCTGAGTGTTTCCATTTAAACCAAGTCCCTTAAGAGCTCCATCCTAGCTGATGGACAAAAGTACATGCTGAGAAGTTAATTTCTTCAAGGCTGTCATGCTCCTCTTGCTATCCAGAAGCCAAACTTTTCCCTCCAGTTGCATATATAACATTCCCCATTTGAAATGGGCGTATTAACTCTAAAACTGCTGGGAAAAGAAATGCTGCTAATCCCTGGATTTTACTTACACAGCAAATGTGAGCATCTTTGCATGTCTCTGCTCTTCCAGATTTGGAGAAGAAGCTTCAGGAACTGAATCAAACCAAACAAGATAAGGCAGAGCAACTGAGAAAACTAGAGGAACAAGTGATAGCCATTAAAAATGAAATCATGGAGCAGGAAACCAAGTATGCAACATGCAAGAGTTAGGATCTGAACAGACCATCAGGTAAAATGCAGCTGAAGTCACCATGATTACCACATCCTGAGCATCCTGGCAACAGGGCACTGTCCTCTGGAAATACATCTGAAGTGGCCTAGTAAATGTTGTAATTTTCTCTTTTTTTCCTTTTCTTCTTTTGCCCAGTTGAGTTTATATGGAAATAGGAAATACCTTTTAATAAACCATGTGATTTAGTAATCAGGTGTAGTCTTTGAGGGACTCCTGTGCACAGCCTGGGGCTTCTTGTAGTAGAGGGGTTGGAAATGCAAAAGGAGGATTGCTCAGACAGCTGCTGGTAACAGCCTCAAAGACAGACTCCCAACACCCTGTGTCTTCTGCCAAACCCTAAATAACCTGGCTGTGCCATGACCCTGCCCAAGGGTGCCCTGACCTGGACTGGGTGATGCAGATGAAACCTTACGAGCTCCTGCAGCCGCCCCTTCTGACAACCCGCAGCATTCCCAGGCACTGTCACTGCTCCAACCCCATCTCTTCACTGAGACAGAGCAGGGGGTGCACCAGGAACTCTGATGATGTGAGTGAGGGTCTCGCTGGTTCACTGAGAATGCGTCGGGCAGCACCTCCATGCAGCGCAGGGCCACTAGCGGTGGGCGACAAGGCCGATTCCCCAGTGCCCACTGGATGGCAGTGCTCAGATGCTTAACGCCGAAAGCAACTTAAAAATCTTTTCTCTGGCAACGGCGCTCCTGCAATGCCTGTTTTTCATACGCTTGTAAGGGGTTTCACACATTTTTCATTAATGCAACCAACAACTGGAGAATAACTCCAGCTCTTAGGTTTAAGCAGTGAGTCTAAAGGGCCAGAAATGCTGAAAACCAGTTTCTCCAGCTCTTCTCCCACATGTAGTACTTCTCAGAAGTCAGTGTTTACTCAGCAGTTTCTTGTAGCCGCAAAGAACACCTGAATTGGCCTAAATTTTACTCTGCAATTCCTTTTTTTATATAAAGACGGAAACTGCGGCTAAGCAAATGTTATAGAAGTGCCAGAGTTTTAAAAAGACTGCAGTGAGCTATGCCTCAGTTTAAAAATCCCACCCTTGGTATACATACTCCTGCAGGACACAGAGCAGACTAATTATGGGTTTCCATCAGTTAAAACCAGTCGTGTCATTCCTGGCTGGACTGTCCCACAGCGAGGGACTTCATTCAGCACGGCGCTACTTCAGAGCTCAGATGCAGCCCAGACCACATCTGTAAAACAAGGAATGCTCTGCGGGAACACAGGGCTCTTAACATTTACCCACGCCAGCAGCGCCCGTAAAACAATCCTTATCGATCCAACGGAGATAAACACTGCATAGTTATCACCCTGTGTTTACAAGAGCCAAAGTAGCATTGGTATGCACTGGGGGCTTGGGTGGGAATTGCTGGCGGATGAGATTTCAGAGATACTATTCTAACTCAAACCAGCTGCGCTCCAGGGCAATGTGCAACATGCATTGCACTGTGATACATTCTATTGTGAGAATAATGGAATCAAATTATAATTTTGATATAATCTAACAAAGCCACCTGAATGCAGGAATGCACACAATTTGTGGGTTAGCACTTTCTGAATTTTAGCACTTTAAAAAAACCATCTGTGAGGTGTGAGGCTTCTTTCTAAGTTACTAGGCTGTAATCAGGTGATTGTATTTAGACTGACTTTGCCCTAATGAAATTGAACGTTTCTGTTTTACTCAGGGCATGCACCAAGCTGTTCATATGCAGGTCTCCAAGTAAGGCAGGATTTTCTCCAGGTTTCAGTGTAGCCCTTAGACAGAAATTCCCAACTGCGCATAAACCAAAATTATTTCATACATGGCTTTAAAAATCTGAATTCACAAGCAAAAAGTTAAAAGAGAACTTCATCCTAAAATCCACTGTTGACAGTGAGAATTGCGGTATGGCTTTCCACAAGCTGCATGGATGAAAAATCTGTAAACACAAGGCAGTTAAACAGGCCTGGAGGGGAGATGTATCTATGGATGGAAACAGAAATCGCTGGAAGGAAGACGGAAGCAGGAAGAAGAAAGTCAGCACAGAGTCTAACCTCCCCTGCCTGCCTCCAAGCATGCTCAGACACACAAAGGAAGCAGATCTGATGGGATCAGCAACTACAGAACTCCAAATCTGTTCTGTGACAGCTTCTGAGGTTTACAGCTGTGCAGCATTTCCTATTGGAAGTGATGCAAAAACTTCCAAAGTGTTTTTTCCAAGTCAATTTGTGGGGAAAATGCTGTCTCTAGATAAAAAGTACCTACTTGTAGTTCCCCCTGAACCTCATCCTTGTGGGGAGAAGTGGCTTCAGTAAACTGTTTCTTGAAAAAAAACTTGAAATAAGTATCTTGCTGTAGAGCATTTTGACTTCAATGGCATTAATCAAAATGTAAACAACACTTAACCAAATGGACATATAATCAAAGATATGTTTAATCAAAATCATATCATCAGCTCTGTCTACTAGGCATTCAACCACTGCAGTGTTTTAAGAAAACGGGTGATTGAGTGGGTGCCACAGGGGCCAAATTCTAAAATTTTGTTCTTTGAGAAGACTTCCAACCCCACACAAACACAGACACTTCAGGGCTGTAAGGGTGGTTCACTAACCGCAAGGATAGGGCACGACAGAAAACTGAGCTTTTATCATTTGAAGAATCAAATTAAAATACTCCCACTCGCTATTTGTCATGAGCCCTGCAGAGAGGGAGGGACACGTTCCCTGTTCTTAATCACTCACACACTAAATGTGGTGGTTTCAGTTACCTCTGAAAGAAGACCACAGTTATGGGTGATGGTGGCCACCTCAGTCCATGGCTGAAGTTCCAGCTCAATCCCTGATGTCGCATGGCAGGGCCATCCCCAGGCTGGAACAAAGCGCATTTTCATGCTGTCTGTGGCAAGGCACAAAGGAGCCTGTAGAGGAGGATAGGACTTCTACAAGGCTAGGAAACAGGAAAAAATAAAAGGAGAAAACTTCAATAAAAGTTGAAAAAATATGGTACAGAAAAAGGTCCAGTGGCAATGAAACAGTCGGACATGGGGTGATGCTGCTGCCCATCTGCCATGGATCAGAGAAGGTTCTAACAGCAGCAAAGTAAAACATTTTCTGTTAGCAGGGGACAAAAATGTTTGTTGTATTGAAGCTTAAAAAATATGACAGGGTCATGAAACTGAATTATTTTTCTGAATTTAGAAGACCACATTACAGAAGAAGTTTAGAGTATTACAACTCCTGCCCTGTCAGTTTAGAATGATTTAATTTCATGGATATCTTTAATGAAACAGCTCCACAAGTTCTTTAATCTGGAGTCTTGGGTTATGTTTCAAACCTGGTGTTTAACCTTTAGGGCAAGTCACTTGGTATCTCTCTGTTTCTGCTTACCCATCTGTAAAATGAGAATGAACATATTTACCTACCTCGGCTGGGTTTGCTGGGCCGGACGGGCCATAGTATGTTTTCACTCTGGCACTGCAAATAGTGAGGGCAAAGTGATCTTGAGGGACACTGGTACCTGGTAAAGATTTACACAAGTTCACGTGTTACATGTGCGCAAGCAAAACCTGTGTATATAAACCCAGGCATTTGTTCCAGCCACATCCATCCTTCATATACACTCCTTGGCGTTTATTTACCAGATACCCTTTTCCCTGGGTGCTGAGGGGACTCTGCCACAGGCCAACGAAGCCCCCATGTTCCCCAGAAGAGGCCAGGGAACTGATGTGGAAGGCTGGCCAGGGAACTGATGTGGGGTGCAGAGGCAGCTCCGGCACAGCCATTCATTCCTTGCAGCTGCCCCAGTGCCCCTGGGAAGGCAACAGCGCCTTGTGCTCCCAGCAAATGTGACACAGCCTGGCAGTGGCCGGTCCGGCCTTGTCGGGCCTCTCTGCCCGTACCAGGGCCAGACCTGGCCATGTATGGCAGCACGGCCACCATCCCCAGGAATGGCGCTCCTGAGCCACGCATGCTGGCACCACAGCACCAGGCAGTGGGGCCTCTGAGCATCGCATGTGACAGTTGCCAACCCCCTGGTTCTTTGCTGGGTTTTGGGCCTTACCACCCAAGTATGCCTCACTGTCCGTCCATCCATGCATGCATCCATCCACCCACCCATCTA
>VYXC01004908.1:1770892-1814424 GCA_013397175.1 Platysteira castanea
ATTGGTGATTACCCCCATCTATCCACCACCCTCTTCCGATTGTCGCACCCTGCCCAGAGCCCGCTCCCGACGCTGCAGCGGGAAGCGGGAAGAGCACAACCTGCGGGCCGGGGGGCTGGAGTCCCCGTCCCCCGCTCGGGGCTCCGTGGCTGCAGTGGGGCAGAAGTTCCCCTCCCCAACCCGCTCTCCCCTTGCCTCCTACGCCGACTGAGCTGNTCCCTCTCCCGCCTTCTGTCCCCCTCTCTCCCTCCCCGGCCGCTCAGCGCTGTGGCCCGCGGCGGCACAGGAACCCGAGTACAGCTATGGCTGCGCCGAGGGCAGCTGCTACCCTGCCACCGGCGACCTGCTCATCGGCCGCGNGCCTCCTGCGCGGGTGCGGGGACCGCGCGGGACGCACGCCCGCGGGCAGCGCCCAGGCCGGGGCGGCGGGACGAGCCTTCGCCCGCGGGAGGGGGGCGCGGGCAGCGGTCTCCGGTGGGGCAGCATCGGGACCCCGCAACCCGATGCGGGACCCCACGCCCCGAGTCCAGGGAATCCCCCGTGGCTTTCGGCTCCCGACCCCCTTTCCTGATCGAGGTCAATAAGTAAGAATGTGCCGCAGTAAGTTCAATTAATGCTTTATTTCCAGACTCGCTCGGAGCCGTCTAGACAGCTTCCTGATGGAGAGTGGGCTAGAGGGCCCGGCAATGTTTTTTCCACAGTCTCTGTAATGTAATTACATGTGTATGGTCTCGGAGTGAAAGGATGCAAATAAGGTTGTCTGAGCACATTTGGTGAGCTGTTACTTTTTAAAGCCAGAAGCAGCTCATCAAACTTAAAATCCCTGAGACAGGAGGAATGGTGGAGAAGAATAAACTATCAGTTATACGTGGAACTCTGTTGAACTGAAAGTAAAGGGATAATCTCCGGACGAATTACTGTGGAGACAATAGGGCCGGATTCTGGCACTTGGAAGGAAAACCACGGGAAGCAGGAGGGGCTGTAGCACTTGACTCATTTGTGCCCTGAAGTTACCAAATCTCCCCCCATCCCTTCCCCACCTTTAATTTTACCGTCTATTAGAGTGTATTAGACTCTAAGCTCTGTCTATTAGAGTTTATGCTTTATTTGATGTGGGGTTTCAGAGCATGTTGGGGTTGATTTTAACAACATAAGAACAAAACAGCAAAGGTGCTTTGTTGTGTTTCCTTGTCTCAAAAAATGTTGAAGTGCCATTGTAAAAAGCATTACTTCAGAAGTTGTCATGTACCCGTATTTCTGGTCTCCCAGCCCCAGTTCAACATCTGTAATGTCCCTGGTTACTTCTGAACCGTAATGTGTGGTATTGAAGAAGTCGTGGGTAGGTGCCAGTATCCTCTTAATGACATGGGGCTTGGCTGCGCTGAGTGCTTTGCGGAATTAGGTCTTCTAGGACTCAGTTTTGGTCAGAGGAGGAGCAAGTTATGGCATGAGGTGCAGGGAGAGAGAAGCCTGGAGCAGACAGTAGGGAGCCTCTTCCCTGGGACCCTGATCTTGCCATTCTTTGTGCTGGAGGAGTGTTTGAGGGCTCGTGGGAGGTGAAGCCCTGAGCTTGGGAGGGGCCACTGAAGCCAGAACTAGTGAAATGGAAAGCCTGTGTGGCGCAGACCTGCCAGGTCTCACGTTCTTGGCTGATAAAGAATTGCGCTTGTCTCCATAAACGTGCTGGAGGAATGATGCCTGTGCAGCTTTTGCCAGGGGTGAGTTGCTAGTGTGTTGGAGCACCCTCACTGCCATCCAATGATCTTCTCTCCCTCATCTGCCCCCTCCCGTTGGTCTGGGCAGGAACCGTCCCTTCTGGTTCAGTTTGCACCCTACCTTGCAATCACAAAGTGGTGGGTTTAGGCACTAGGACAATGCAAAAATAGCACTGTTTGTAGTAATAGCCATGCTGGGGTTTTGTCCCTCTGGTGAAGAAGCTTCCAGTTTTCCCAAACAGTACATGCCAGACTTGCTCTGAGCTGGTTTTGCTTGGGCACACCTTGTAATGTGTGCAAATGGACTTTATGTGCACAGTTGTAGTAGCAGGTGAAGATACAAGGTTTGGGTAGGAGTTTGACAAGCTGAATTCAGAGAAAAGGGCTACATCACTGAGGGCTCCTTGGTGTGCACTGAGCCTCACAGGAGGTATCCCTAATGCAGGCAAGTTGCATCTCCAAGCCAGCTTCCAAAAGCCAGAATTATTTCACTAAGATGCAGTTTTGCACGTGTGCATTTTTACAGAAGCAATTTAGCAATTTTCTGTAGATGCTGCCATTGGTTCTGGATTCCACTGGTGAGTATGTACACTGGAAGAGATTTCCTGAAACTGCAATTGTGATTGAAAACATGCTTCCCCTAAAAATGCAGTTTATGGAATTCCTGGCATATTTTCCATTTGGCAATTTGCATTAATTCATAAAGGTAAATACACTTAGCATTTCAGTGAAAAAATATCTTTGATGACTCCTGCAGGCAAAATGAGTGGAATGTGATATGGATGGAAAATACTCTTATCTGCAGGAAGCAACTATTGCCCTATGGATAAAATCAGTAATGCTGATTATCGTGTTGTTTCAGGAGGACAAAAAATGTTTCATATGTGACTCGGAGGATCCCTTCCACGATACTCTCAATCCAGACAGTCATCGCATAGAAAATGTCGTCACCACGTTTGCTCCAAATCGCCTGAAGCTCTGGTGGCAGTCGGAAAATGGTATGCGGTTTGTCCAGAGCAATTTCCGGGGCTGGGAGCTGTTTTCCCTCCTTTTGTTTAAGGGTACCTGTGGGTTTGTTGTTATCTCTAGCCTGCTGATTACTGCCCTGTGAAGGATCATGCTGTGTGAGAAGATGAGTAAAACTGGCTGCTTTTGTGTGCCCTGGAGCAGTCCTTAATCTGTAACAAAATCCCCGAGTCCCCCAGAAGTGTTGGAAACAGCCATCCAAGCACTCTGCAAGAGTCCTTTCCTAAAGAGAAGAGTTTTCCACACTGGCCTCAGATCTCCCTCATATTTGGGCAGCAGGAGCGGAGCAGCCGTCCAGCAGTAAATATCCCAGGGCAGTGCTGCCAAGGCAGCACAACAGGGCTTCCCCACGCCGCTGGGCTGGAGGCTGTAGAAGGAGGAGGTTTGGGCACAGAGCTGGGGGCTGCTGCCTTGCCTGCAGACCTCCCATTTCCTTTTCCTACCCCAGGAGAGTAAAGCCAGGGATATCTCTTACCCTACAAGCTGCCTTCTCCCTCCTGAGCTCTGTGATTTTCTGTACCATATGCCAAACAATAAAGTGAATTGCAGAAACAAGCCACTAGTTAAAAACAAAAATTGCATATTCGTTTGGTGGAGGTTTTGTTTTTTGTTTTAATCCTTCCTCTGCCTGTTTTACTTTTCTGGCTATGCTTTCGGCATGCCTTCATACACAAAACAAGGCGGCGAGGGTTTCTTAAACAGCAGTCTTACCCTGAAGCCTTAAAGACAGCTGGACAGGATGGGATTTCTGCAAATGCATTGGCAGTAACAGCCTTACTGTATATGAAAAAAAGAGTAGTATTTGTAACCGTTTTCCTGCCTGTTAAAGAAAGGTTTTCACTAATTCCTTTTTAACCATTTAGATAGGCCTAGCAAGCTGTTTGCCTCCAGCAGCTTTCTTCCAGTATTCCAGATAATTCATGTTTTTTGCAACAGGCTTGGCAGCATTCACATAGAAAAGTTCTTAGCTCATAAGGTCATGAAAATGTCCTTCAACAATAAAAAACAAATGGTTCTTTCTGTGCAATTCATGTTTTCATCTATTCAGGCATACAGCATAAGGGACCATTGCTGCATGCTTCACAGAAGGTTACAGCTGGTCAAAAATTTAAGTGCCTTTTTGTATTATTATTTTCATTTCTTACCCTTTCTCCTCTCTGTAAATCTTGATTTTATTTTTTATTTCTAACCACAGTATAATTAGTATCCAGCTGTTTTGAGAGCTCTTTTCACAAGGCAAAATAATATTTGCAGATGTTTTTCTTCCTTTCTATGTAAAGTCCTTGACTGCAGGTAGTCATACAGCAGAGTTTGAAAAGCCTTTTGCCTCTCATCATTTTCTTAACCCTCGGGATTGCAGAGCAGAGCTGTGATAGTTGCTTTAGGAGTGTCTCAAAACCAGGTTGTAAAGGAGCTGTTCTTGTGGTCAGGAGAGTCCAGAGTGAGAGAAAAATGGTAGGAAATGGCCCCAACCAGACATCAGTGAGACTGGGAGTGTTAAGGCTGCAGAAGCTTAAGCTGCTGCTGCTGCCAGAGAAGCTGGTGTGGGAGGACAGCCTGGGGCCACCATGCAGGTCTGGGCTCAGCATCCCCAGCTGTACTGGGGGCTTTGATGCCAGGAGTCAGCTCGTGGTGGTCCTGTCCTTGCCCAAAATCTAGTGATGTCAGCCATGGTTCTCAGTCTGAAATAGCAGCACTGCAGGCTCACGCTCTGGGTGTGGCGTGTTTGGTGCTGATCATGCACAGGAATTCCATGTGTGATAACTCTTCAGCAGGTCCTTGGTGTCTCCCCCTGTACTCCAGGAATGCACTAAACCATCATATTCCTTTTTGCACAACAGAGCCAAGTGGTAAAGAAAATAGTCTCTGAGCCAACAGAGTGAAGAGATTTGGCAAAATTTAGATGTAGAGACTGACAGGTGTTGCTGAATACCTTCTTTTCTCTGCCCCTGCAGGTTTGGAAAACGTGACTATCCAGTTGAACCTGGAGGCTGAGTTTCATTTCACTCATCTCATTATGACCTTCAAGGTAAGGAAGCCACAGCCCTACCACAAACCCTAAAACATGAGAAAATGAAACTCATGTTTTTCATAGTCCTTCATGTCTGTTTGAAATTTGGGATTTGGGCTGTGTCTGAGCAGTTTGGCCTGAATTCTTGGAGCTGCCAACCATTAAACAGTGCTGAAGTCATGCAGAAAGGCTGAGTTGTGACTGGTGTTTGAACTCCGGTGAGGCTGCAGAAGGAGTCATACTGAAGCTGGGTTTTGTGTTGGTGTGTCTCTCTGGCGGTTGCGTTCTAGATGGTTAGCTAAATCGTATAGTAGCAAGGCTTTTTTTCCTGAAAAAAGTTGGCCATGGTATCAGTTTTCATTTGGCAAATGGAAAGGTCTTCAGGAAGAAGGAACATCTGTACACAAAGTGTCTTTGTTTTTTTTACAAACAGATGTCTTAGAGTGGTAGATTATGTCCTGTACATCTTAAATGCTCTTCCCATGTGGACAAATTAATCTCTTTGTTTTTACGCATCAGCTTTCTAGGACAGCTGGTTCCTCTTCCTGTGGTGTCGACTAGGGTTTCTTCCCCTGCCTTAAGGTGGTAGCTGAGGTGGAAGCTGGTCCTTTCTGCTGGAGCCAGCGGTGAGGGACCCCAAAAAACCCCTGATGTGATGTGGGTGCTGCAGCCACTGTACCCCAGTGCTGTGGCTTGGTCTGCTGTCAGGAGGAGGACTGCAGGGGAAAGACAGTTTTAACGATGCTTTGTGGACTTTGTGTGGTAGACACTTGAGCTGCCTTACTTCTGGGTTGCTAAATTTTTTTGTTGGGTGAGGTACTATTTTCTAAGTTGGGTGACATTTTCAGCCAGGAAGCAGAGAGAAAATTTCTTTCCAGCTGTGACTGAAATGCTTTTGTGCTTGGCTCTGGGATGTCCTCCTCTGAATACATAAGACTAAGGAAGAGATTGTTGGCATTTCTTGGTAGGTCCAAGCCAGGGTTAAATTAATATCTGGTTTTTGAAAGGCAGAACATAAATTAAAACATTATATTTTTTAGGTCAGAGGGATTAAAAATCTTTTCAAAATCTCATTAGTTAGTTGTTCTAGAGTTGAAAACATGTACGTAAGAAGAACACTGGTTTGTATGGAGCAGATGCAGCCTGACAGAATCTGGGCAAGGCCAGCTGGAGGAGGGTCACTGGGGACTGGGGGAGTCAAGTGCAGCATGAGTGGATGAAGCTGAACCTCTCAATCTCCTTAAGGAAGGTTTTCTTCAGGCAGCACAGAGGACAGCTGGCACTGAACATCAGAGATGCTGCAAAAGGTCATGTGGTCAGACAGAGAGAGGTGGGAGATGCTGGGGCTTCTCTGAACATCAGAGTACCTGCAGTACAGAGTCACTGCTCAGCAGTAACTTCTGGGCGTCAGGGCTGGACGGGAAGCACTGGCAGTGGCCTCTTGGTCCCTACAGTAGGAGAGGAGGCCCATTAGCTCCTTTGTAAAAGATCAGGTGAAGAGGTACAGCAAGGAATAAGGCGGTGCTGCTTTCCACAAGTAGTGGGAAAAAATCCTTTTGTCTCTGTAAAGCCCTACTTTAACTCCCACTTTTCAGAAAGGGTTTCAAATCCAAAAAACTTAACAAGTTTTCTTATTTATTGTGTGTTTAAGCACTTGGCCACTGAGTGCCATCTTTTGAAGATGGGTAGTCTATGGTTTGATGTGTGTTATTTCATGTATCTGCCTCTGAGAAGAAAGTGGAATATCACCAGAAAAATATTTCCAATATTTCTGCATACTGGAAATAGTCAGTGCAGGGAGAGGGATTAATATCCAGATATATGGATTGCTCACACTAACAAGGCTCAATGTAAATGCAAGTAATAATTAACCAAATGAAATCTCTTGTTTTTCTAACTATTAGACATTCCGTCCTGCTGCAATGTTGATTGAAAGATCGTCTGACTTTGGACAGACCTGGCAAGTTTACAGATATTTTGCATATGACTGCGAGAGCTCATTTCCTGGGATTTCGACTGGACCCATGAAGAAAGTGGATGATATAATTTGTGATTCCCGATACTCTGACATTGAACCTTCAACAGAGGGAGAGGTCAGAGACATTTTTTTCCAGTGTGTTTATTGTGTAGACTTTTTGCTTACAAATTCAGATTGAAGCTGCATCTTCAGTTGTTTGATTTTTCCTCCAGGTAATATATCGTGTTCTAGATCCTGCTTTTCGAATTGAAGATCCATACAGTCCAAGGATTCAGAGTATGTATGCAGTTACCTTTCAGGCTGATTTGAAAGCATTTCAGTACTTACTTGCTTACAAAAATCAGTAAGTCACAAACAAAGTCATGCATTAGCCCCAGTAGCAGTTTTGAAGTCATATGAATACTTTTGTGTATGGCTCCTTTTCCTGATTCAGACAGTGGTGTGCTGGGAGGTAAGGATCAGTGTTGTGAACTCAAGAGACTGCTCTTACACACCTCGCTGGAGTTGATCCTTTTCTTAACTGATGGGGAATTTATTTTCATGAAAGAAAATGAAATAATTTTCTCCCTCTCCCCAAAATATGTGCAATTGTCAAGAGAAACCTTGGAATGTGATCCTGTAATTGTACGGTATTCAGAAAGCAAATAAACAGAGCTACAAAGGTACTTATTTCATTGTACATTTCTAGCTGAAATCAATGGGGTCGTGTTTTGTTTTTCAGAACAAAGTCGTGACTTTATAACAGTTGGCCATGGTAGCACTGCATGGCTGGACCACACAGATCTGGTCATAAACGACAACTTGTGTAATGTTCCTGTATGGTCATGGCAATCCATGAATGCAGAGGTGGAGAGATCTGTTGCTCAGCGTGGCTTAAAGAGAAAGCTTGTGGGGCATTTGGCCTGAGGGAACTGCAGTGCTCGGCCTTAAGCTGACCTCTGTTTTAATATGCATTCTCAGATTTGGTTCATGGCCCTCAGTGTAAAGCTACCTGGAGCAAAAGGAAATATGTGAAGTAGAGGAGTGTCTGCTGGTTGCTATGAGTTTAGTGTTGGTTTTTTTACTGAACTTTTTAAAGGAGAAACTGCTTTCATGGGCTTGAAGTGGTTTTTCAAGCCTAGTTCAAGGCTTTAAGAAATGACACAGGACTCAAAGTAAACATGTAGATGGTATTAATTACTGCAATATTGTATTCCTGTGGATTATCCCTCAAGAACTTCTTTGTATTTGGTCAGTGATGGGGTGTTGCTTCTTTCCACAAAATGTAACTGATTTTATTTGCTAGGAAAGTTGGGCGTATACAAAAGAATTATTTGTCTTTGTTTCCAGCTAAGACTTTTTCCAGAAGTCTCATAACTCTTAAGGCTTCTGGTCCACTTGGCAGCAGTTTCTTAGTATCAAGTCCTTGCCCACCTTATATTTTAAAACCCCAAAGAACCAGTGTCTTTTAGGTGGTGCCTTTCTGCTTACCTTTAACATTTATGTATGTGCCTGTGCATGTCTATAATAAAATAGACCAGTACTTTTAATTTTGCTTAAACTTACTTACACAGTTATCAACCTGTAGTAAAATAATGTAATTTCTTTTTTTTTAATTTGGGGAGTATGAAGTGATGTGTAGGTGCTGAAATTAAATCCGATCTGCCCATCGGAAGCATGCTTAGGAAGTCACTCCCGGCTTCCTCCCATTCAATGTAATATCTGGTAAATAATTCCAAAATGGGCTTGCTGGTTAGGTTTTTTTTGTGTGTGTCCTCTGCAGACCTATTAAAGATCACAAATCTGAGAGTCAAATTCGTCAAGCTGCACACGCTGGGGGATAACCTCTTGGACTCCAGGATGGAGATCCGAGAGAAATACTACTATGCCATCTACGACATGGTGGTTCGTGGGAACTGTTTCTGCTACGGACACGCCAGTGAGTGTGCGCCAGTGGAGGGCTTGGATGAAGAAGTGGAAGGAATGGTAAATATTCACACTTTCCTGCATAAAGCTCTTCTTGTCTATGCCTCTTTTAAGAGATTTGAACACAAATGTAAAGATGGCACTGTCCCTCACCTCTGCATGCCTGATTTTCAGACAGCATAACTGTTTTAATTATTCCTACTCAGCCAACACATCTGTCATTATTGGTGTTAATCAAACACAGAGCTCAGATTAGGTGATAATTGTTTTAACATTCCTTTTCTAATTATGTTAAAGAGCTGATGAAATTGAAAGGTATGAATGAAGAAAGGGAGTGTAACTTTATTAGGTCAGAGACCAGTATACGAGTTGACTTGCTTACCTTAAAATTGAAGTGAATGCAGGCATCAAAGGCTGAAACACCTGTGAATCAAACATAACCTGTGTTTGTATCAGTTGTTACCAGCTGAGAAGTGGAGGTTGTAGCCCTAATAAACACAGGCCTTGAAGGAAAACCCTGATTGCCTCCATGATGTGCTGCTGCACAAGTGCCACATCCCTTCTGGGGTCTACTTTTCCGCATGATTTTTGCCTGACAAGCAGTAATAGCACCCTGTTAATGGGTGAGTTATTAACTGGCTGGAGATGTGGAAGCATGTGGGAAGGTTGTGTGGGTTGTCCAGGGCTACAGGATGCCGTCGAGTGTGGCGAGCTGGGTGTGCTCTACTGCTCTGTGTTTGGGTCAGTGTCTACACCCAAGCTTAGCCTTTAACGTCATGGCTACAGTGCTGGTAGTGCCAATGGCCTATGGCAGCAGCTGTCACACAACCACTGTTGGTCTGCTTGGTGCTTGTTCTGTACACACTGAAGGGAAAGCCTGGGGCTGTTGGATAAACCCCCTCCAAACTGGCTGTTATCTTTGCTTTGAGACCCAAGGCAGGGCTGGAAGGAGGGCACTGGGCTAGTGACCTGCTGATATAAATAGATGCATGTTAATAGCTAATTAACAGCTTGTAAACAGCTAGCTTTGAGTTCCAATAGACTTTCGTGATTATTGAGGTGGAACTGTGCTCTCTTTGTTTATTTCTGAAAGCATTTATTCAGACACTAGTTTCAGTAAGGAAAGGAGGACAAATTTGTATGACAACACCTGGGCAGGCAAAGAATATTTGGCCCTTTATGCTCTTCTAAATTCAGTTACATGGATTAAAGTCTCCAAAAGTATATGTCCATTATGCTTTATTTTGCATTAATTGTAGAATGGTTTGGGATTTTTTTCCTTTTTCTTTTATAACCAACTCTTTTTTTTACTCTTTTTTTTTTCTTTTTTTTTCAATTACAGGTTCATGGTCACTGCATGTGCAGACATAATACCAAAGGATTAAATTGTGAGCAGTGTTTGGATTTCTACCATGACTTACCCTGGCGCCCTGCTGAAGGTCGCAACAGTAATGCGTGCAAAAGTGAGTTGGAGTAAAATGCAGAACTTGGTGCCGTGAGCGTTATGTGCTGTTACTTGGCAGCTTGGGACCATGTGTAAAATTCTTCATGTTCTTTGGTTGACACTGGTGTGTCTTTTCTGCAGAGTTGCACTTCCCGCAGGACTCTTACTTTGCTTTGTCTTTGTCACAGAGTGCAACTGCAATGGCCACTCCAGCCAGTGCCACTTCGACATGGCTGTGTACATGACAACGGGGAACACCAGCGGGGGCATGTGTGACGACTGCCAGCACAACACCATGGGACGCAACTGCGAGCAGTGCAAGCCCTTCTACTTCCAGCACCCAGAGAGAGATCTGCGGGACCCTGATGTCTGTGAGCGTAAGTGCAGCTCCATCCACAGGGTGGGAATGGCCTCGGGATCCTTGGGAAAAGGAGGTTGTCTTGGAGGTCCTGAGTGAGCCTGGCTGGGTTTTGTTTTCTCTTTGAGAATCTGGAAATTTACCTGGTCCTTGAATGTCCAACTTATGTCGTGCTTAATACTTGCAGGAGTGACAGTCTTTCTACACAGCAGCTGAGTTTCAATAATTCAGTGCAAGACTTGGCCTTTAATTTTGTAGCGGTTAATAAAACACATGTGATGCTTCCTTCTTAGCTTGCAACTGTGACCCAGCTGGCTCCCAAAATGGTGGGATCTGTGACCGCTACACTGATTTCTCCACCGGCCTCATTGCCGGACAGTGCCGTTGTAAAGTATTTGTCGAGGGGGAGCGTTGTGACCTCTGCAAAGAAGGTTTCTATGGCCTGAGTGCCGATGACCCAGCAGGTTGTCAGTGTGAGTAAAAACATATGTGCCTTTATGTGTGATCAAAAGCTCTTTGAGAAGCTGTTAGTACTGGGAGAAGTTGTTTTGTGGGATGGATTTTTTTTTTCTTTTTTTCATGTTTTTGCTAAAGGAAAAACATTACTGTAGATTTGCTGTAGCTTGGAGTCCACCAGCCCTTAAAATGTAGTTTGCCAGCTGATCCTTCTGGTGTATTCAGTGGAAATAGCATAATCCTCCTTATTTCTTTTCAATTATAAGTCTCTACGCCATGGAAGTTTTACTGGGATGGGTGGTAGGGAAAGAGTGAAATTAATTTCTGTCCTAGGGAGTTCAGGGGAAACTTTGAGGTATATATTTAAGTTGAACACTATCTAAAATATAACTCCAATCCTGTTTTTGACCTGCCTATTTGTATTTCCCAATCTAGCTTGTGCGTGTAATCCTCTGGGTACCCACCCTGGGGGGAATCCTTGTGATTCGGAGACAGGAAACTGCTATTGTAAGCGTCTGGTGACAGGAAAGCAGTGCAATCAATGTCTGGCAAGTACTCCACCGTAAAATAAGTTAGGAGACACTGGTGTGAGGGAGGCTGGAGTGTGGGAGGCATGGAGCAAGGTGCTGGCCACTGTCTGACTGCCTGCTAGCCCATGCCTGGCATTCAGGCTGGAGAAGGCACCTCGAGATGTCAGGAGCCATGAGGTGTGCTGTGTTTTGGGGAGCTGGGATGCATGTCAAGGCAGACAGGAGCATCCAGTTTAATTCCTGGGACCATAAGGAGTGAGACGTTAGGATACCTGTGGTTGCTCTGTAAAAATGAAGGATCTAGGGCAGTTCTGCTGAAGTCCTTGCTGGGGTGAAAGACAGAATGGTCAGAGAAACAGTGTTACCAAAAAAATTGCTTTCTAAACAGGCCCTTATTTTAGGCAGGGATTATTTTATACACATACATTTCCATGAAGTGTTTATGTGTGCTGGAGTATTATAGAAACACACTGTCAGGAAGCTGGATGTGTTTTTACAAACACTGAGAAACTCTTATCTAGCAGTGAACTGCATGGAAAAACCAAGCAAGTCTGTCTGTCTATCCAGCAAGCAAGTTCCAGAGTAGCAAGGGCAGTGCCCCACACAAATACCCACCACCCCAGGTATGACTCTCTTGCCCTTGAAATGAGGGTCAACAGAGTGGGAGGAGAGCAGGTAGGGAAGTGGCGTTGGTACTTGCGGGGATAGACCCACAACCAGGGGAGCAGGATTTCATGGGTTGCAGGGCAGTCTGGGATAGTTTATGCTGGGTATTTAAAAGTGTGCCTTTGCATTAGATGGAACTAAGTCTGCACCAGATTACAATGCTGGTGATGTTTTGTCCTGCAGCCTGAGCACTGGGGCCTGAGCAATGACATGGACGGATGTCGGCCGTGCGACTGCGACCAGGGAGGAGCGCTGAACAACAAGTGAGTCTCAGCCCGGTGACTCTTCTGTCATCGTTCACCCAGTTTCACCTTGTTGCACACACAATCTCCAGGTCTCAATGTGCTCTTGGGGAGGATGTGTGGTACCCATGTTTCTGCTTCAGAAAGTGGCAGGTCTTGATTGCAGCAAGGGTGACAGAGGCATCCATGTCTTTTCTGTGCTGAGCAACCTCTGTTTATGCCATTGGTGCAAGTGAACATGTAGCTCTGCCTTTGTCAGCCAGGGTAGGAACCAGACATGGATTAAACTCTGCTTTGGCTGTAACCCGGGGTATGGTCCATGTCAAAGCTTTGCTCTTACCGCATGGAAGCGGGAATCAGGCAGTGACATGGACAGGCTGGTTCTTGCTTTACTCCCAAATCTCCCTTTGGCCAGTTTGTCTGCCCACTGGTGCTGGGGGAAGCACGCTAGCTGCACAGTACTGCTCTCATGCCCCAGTGGTGCTGCATGGGGTGAGATGTGGACCTGGAAGTGCCCACTGGGAAAACTGTAGGTTTTGAATATGCATCCATCAGTATCAGCATGGAAAGGTCCATAGATGCTCTGTCAGTGGGGTGCTGGGTAGCCAGATTGCTCCTCTGACCAGAGCAGTTCTCTAGGTGTGTGTCCGACCCTGGCTTTGTCAACAGCAGCATGTTCTTTTGTTTTGTGGGGTTTTTTTCCCTCTTCCCTTCCTTCCACAAACCCTTTGAAATGTCATGCTTTTGTCTAAAGCCACAGAAGTTTCCCAAGGGGGTCAATGAACTGTTCCCCAGTGGAGCCCATGGGACCACACTGGGGGAGTGTGGGACTGCTCTTGGTGTCACTCCCATAGGTTGTCACAGCCTGCGGACACCCCATCTGCATCAGGGATTGCCGTGGGAATGTCCCACGGGCTGTCTCTCCTGTCTGCTTCTGAGTGAATTATTAGCCCTTGGCAGACAGCAGTGTGGATGTTAGGGATTATTTACTCCCCCATGCTTGCTCCCTGCGCACATATGGGTTACACCACACAGCTCAGCTGCCTCCCCCAGCGCAGCTGCTTCCAGGGCTTTGGGGTAACAGCTCAGCCATGTTTCCCATGCACTGAGCCTGTTGATTGCAAAACCATGTGGGGAGGGGACGTGCAGCATCCTGGCACGGGCAGGCAGCAGCTATGCTTTCCTCCGACCACAGGAGAGCTGCAAAGCCCAGCTCTGGCTCCTGACTTCTCTCTCTCACGTCATCGGGAAGGGAGAGCTTTGCCTTCCTCAGGGCTCATCTCCTCAGCTGCTGAATTGCTGCCTTCTGGCTTGCGCTCAGGGTGTGGGATGCTGTGCCTCGACCAGAATTCATCCCTGTGGTGTAACCCAGGTGGTGAAGTTATTGCCTCCCTGGAGGGGAACTTCCCAGCTCCTCTTCTGGGACAGCTAAGGCGCTTCTGGCATCTCAGAGTGAACATTTAAGTGAATCTCTGCAACTTCAAAAACAGTTTAAGTTAAATATTTCTCTTTGTCTGAAGACTTGAGGAGCCTGGAGATTGTTCATGGAAACCAGAGGCATTTACCTTTATAAAATGCTTCTAAATCCCAGTCAAGTTTAAAGAAAGAGGTATATTTTGGTGGACCAAAAAACCTTCGTTTGAAAAAGTGTGATTGGGCGTGTGCAAAATTACGAAATTAAAATGTGCTCAAGGTTTCTTCATGATGCAGGGCAGACACTCTGGGGACAATAAAACAGCCAAAGGCAGTTTGAGGATAGAGCTGTATTGAGTAAAGAAAATGGCTCATGAAAGAAGGGGAGATCTGTGTGTCACTCTGGACAGACCTTCTGGCGATGGCCCTGACTGCCCCATGCCACTGGTTGCATCTGTCCTACTCTAAAGCAGCCAGGGATGATTTTCCCCATGTGTAGCTGCTGATGGCAACCTGTCTGGATGCTTTGCAACAGGTGAGAGCAGCTCAGCGTCCCGGGGCATGTAGGGTCATGCATGTTCTTGCTCTGCCTGAGACCATACAAACAGATATGCTGCCTCTGTGACTTGCAAGCTTAGAGCCAAAGGCTGCCCTCGGCTTGCAGGGCAGATGTGCCTCTTGGCTATTTCTGGTAGCAAGAGAAGCTCCCAGAACTCCTGTCTCCCAGGGTACCACTGCATCCATAGCATGAAATCCGCTTACTATCCAGACAGAGGAAACTGCTTGCAAACTGCCTACTGGAAATGGTCTCTGGTCCATGCTTGCTTCTAGCCTGAGCCTAGATGTTGTTTAGGAGAGTGATAGTTGGGTTGAGCCAAGTCTGTACCCAGGACTGTGCTCCTGTTTTAGTAGTGCATATGGCCCAGCTGCAGAGCCCAAGAGCATCTCATGTCTGCTGTGTTCAGAGGTGCTTCCCCTCATGTGTCATTTAAAATGTCAGAGTGGAAGATCGCTCTGACACTGTCTCAGCATGGCCAAGATCTGTTGTAAATTTATTGCTCTTCCATTCTAGCTGCTCAAGTGAATCTGGCCAATGTGAATGTCGGCCCCACATGTTTGGGCGTCAGTGCAACCAGGTGGAGCCTGGCTATTACTTCATTTCACTTGATCATTACATCTACGAGGCGGAGGAAGCCAACTTGGGTCCCGTGAGTAGCAGTTTTAGTAGTCTGGAGTGTTTGGAGAGGTGTGGGAAAGTTGTTCACGAGTTGGCTCTTGGAAGTGTCTTTTTATACCCTGTGTGTTTTGCAATTAAAATGTGGAAAACCAAAAACTGAAATGTATCAGGAAACCATTAACCTGTAGCTCTTCAATCTTAGTATTAATAAATAATGTAGTAAAAGAGGGGGGAGGAATTGCCATTTTTCTTTTTAAACCTGTTTTTTTAATCATGACTGTACAGTTAGTTTTCTGTCACCATCCCTCTCTGTACCCTACTGCATGTGTACCCACCACATCCGCTTCTCCTCTTTTCTCAAGAAGGGTGGGACACGGACACTGTCTCTTCTCTTTGGTGCCACTGAAGCTGGGAGTGAACAAAGCACACATTTAAGCACATTGCCACAGCTTTTATAGTTTCTATACATCAGTAACATTTCTTTTATTAATGACTAAAACCATAGTTGATTGTGCAAAAAACTGTTTTTGTAAGTGAGGTTGCCTCTAGCTTGTTTTGCCTGCTGGCACTGTACAGCAGGGTCTCTGGCTCTTTCTGTGCCCATCACACAGCCTTGCTTTCAATTCATTAACAGCAGCTAGGTGATTACAGCAATCATTTTTGCCTCCAGCAAGGGATCAGGGAGATGGAAATAATGGTTTCTCTAAAGCAGCAGATCCTTGTCTCCTACAATCAGGGCACTTGGTGCCCTAATTTATTTATTTTGAGCAAAATGCAGCCACTTTGCAGTTTCAGCCAAGGCAGAGGATTTTGCTCTCAGATAACTGCGGAAAGGGAAGACAGCACAGAGCAGAAGTTGTACCACACCAGAAGGCACATCAGCTGGCACAGGGTTTTTGATGCATTTTTGTCTGCCCAACTGGAGAGGTGGTACCTGAGGCCCTTTTGGGGCTCAGGGATGGAGGAGCCCAGCACAAAAATCCACCTTGCGAAGCAGAGCAAGGGGATGTGCTGCTGGTTTGCCTTTTGAAACCTGCAGAACAAACAATTTTTAAAAACACCAATCTTGAAAAGCTTTCTCACAAATCTGATGATAGAATAAAACTCTGAATTCCCAGGTAGGGGTCCAGCACAAGACAAAATGAAGTGGCACAGAGTTGCAGGGATTCACAGGCAGTGCCAAGCCCCTCTGCTCCTCACAGCTGCATGCCCTTGCTCATGTCGTGCCTGCCATCCTTTCTGGGGAGCTCTGATCTTTTGTGCAAAGCCAAAAGGTAAAACTTACAGCCAGGCTCTATTCAAAGAGTGTGAGAATATATCAGAGGACATCCTGAAGTGATACGTATATATATATAGACATTTCCTTACATTTTATCCCTTTCTACTGAAGCAGCTTCCTTAGGAATGCACAGGATGTTGTTCTGTGGAGAGAACTATTTGTGAATACAGATACGTTGAAATGGGAAATTTGAGGACCGTGTTTGTATTTTCTGTTACCTTTTTCCTCTTTGCTTTATATAAAAAGTGGATAAAAACCTGGCACTTCAGACTGACCATGTGTTGATTTGGCTAGTAAATATCTATTGATGATTAGGATGTCTGTTCTTTGGTGACATCCTGCTCGTTAAAGCCATGATCTGCTTTTCAGAAATTATTTTGAGCAGTGATTTGGTTTGAAACAGCCTGGTGTAGTCAGGAAGCAATTAGCACTCAGTTTTGGGTGGTTGATGGAAGAGTGATGTGCCACTGCAGTAAATCCTACTGCTCCAAGTACGATGTAGAAATATGTATGGTAAATGAGGTGTCATAGCTGGTGAATTAGTTACTCACAGCAAGTTTTAAAGTTTATTTCTGTACCATAGCAGAAAAATAAATGAAGAATTGTGCAGTCTTGTTTTGCTTTATCTCTCTTGCATTTGTTATGTTGTTCAGTGAAAGGGCAATGGTGTGCACACATACGGATTTAAAAGAGAATTTTTGTTCTCTGGGATGCAAACAGTGATTCAAAAGTCATCCATCAGCAGAACCCCACACTTTGTGTACCCCCATGGGGCTTGCAAATTTAATGGATCAGTATTGAAATATCTGTTCCCTGTTTTGTAGGGAGTGAACATAATAGAGCGCCAGTACACACCAGACCGTACACCATCATGGACAGGCATAGGATTTGTGAGAGTCCCTGAGGGGGCGTACTTGGAATTCTACATTGACAACATCCCCTACTCCATGGAGTATGATGTTCTGATCCGCTATGAGCCGCAGGTGGGTCTGCGAATATGGGCATTGCTGCCTCTCAGCAGGTGCTGGCTGTCCTGGTGCCCAACTGACATGAGCCTGGCACTTTCAGGAGTCATCAGGGCTCAAGGACAAGGACAGATGCTCAGTTAAATATCTGAGATGCATGAAAATCCAAGATGATGTTGACTATTTCTAGTACTACTTGCTTTACAGTTTATTTCACTATTGCATTGTTTCAGCACCTGTCTAATGAGCAAATTTAAAAATGACAAGTCCCATCAGGACAGATTAGATTATAAATTTGTTATTGGCCAGATGGCCATCATGCACCTTAGGAAACAAATTGCCCGTCTTGGATGTTGAATGCCTGCAGCCAAGAGTTTGCAAGCAGTTGGCTTTGGTAATTCACAGAGTGAAGGGAAAGAGAAAAATCCCTCCATCTTCTTCCCTAGAGTTTGTCTGCAATTAACTGCAGTGAATACTCAGATGCAGGACCCAGAGGTGAGGGAAGAGGAGGTCACCAAACCCCATGGTGCAGATGGGGGTGCTGGCCACCTGCTCCCTGCTCTCAGCCCACACCTGCAGCTGGTAGATGCCCCATTGATGCGGCAATTGTAGCCCCATCCTCCCTGAAGCGCAGTGACCGCCCTGTCTGTGCCCACACTTTTACTGGCCTGAGCTCTGGATGCTTTCAGGAGTTTATGATTATTACTTGATACTGATGAGCCTTTTTTTCCCCTCAGTTGCCTGATCAGTGGGAAAAAGCTGTGATCAGTGTCTCACGCCCAGGCAAGATTCCCACAGGTAGCCGGTGTGGCAACACAGTTCCTGATGATGATAATCAAGTGGTCTCACTGTCACCTGGATCCAGGTTGGTATAACTGGGTGGGAAAAAGGAGAGGAAAAAAAAAACCCAACATTTAAAAATTGAAGTAGAATAATGTCACATTTTCAGTTTGCTGTAGCCTCTATGAAAATAGGTGAAAATTAATTTCCAGTGGGTTATAAAACATATTTAGTAGTGTGTCTGTAGAATCAAAGCTTTTAAGTTTATTCTCATTTTCTGATATGGTTTGTTCACTGAGTAAAGGGAGGGGGAGATGTTTGCACAGCCTGTCAGTGAACATTGGTTTGGCTCTTTACCTTCCCGATAACCTTTTCTGCTTCTGACTTGCACAAGCCTCCAAACTGCCTCTCTCACATCACAGCTTTTGTTCTGTCGGGTCTTGGCCGCTTTCTGTTATCTTGATTGCTTTATGGGGCACCTGAAATGCTTTATGGTGCCGTACGTTTGAAGTAAGGATTGTTTCCTGTTCCTCACTCAGATACGTTGTTCTCCCACGGCCTGTGTGCTTCGAGAAGGGGCTGAATTACACCATCCGCCTGGAGCTGCCCCAGTACTCCTCGGTGGATACGGAGACAGAGAACCCATACACACTCATTGACTCTGTGAGCAGAATTTATTCCACGGATGCTCTTAAAATCCTGAAAGTTTGCCTCTCCTCTGGCATGTGTCTGTGTAAATTCAAAGTAGTATTTTGCAGTGTTGTTCCTTGCAGCTGAAGTCAGATTTCAACTGAACAGTGTAAAGCAGTATAGATTTCTTCAAAAGTTCCTCAAAATACGTGAGTTGTTTTTCTGCTGAGAGGCTTTTGAGGTATTTTACAGGACTGCAGCTAGTCCACAGACCTGTAGTTTCTTTGGGAAGGCTAATGTGTGTCATGTAGGTTATGAATATCAATGTCAGTGTTAATCTTTTTCTTTAGAATGGATAGAATTCAGTGGATTTGGTAAGAATTTGTCAGATACCAGAAATATTCCATTGAAACTAGAGAAATACTGTCCTTTGCCTTCTAAATTCTGTCTGGCTGTTTGCTTTATAGCCAAAAAATGGTTACGAAAATGGGATAATACTGAATTTTCACAATTTTGGTAGAAACTATTTATAAGTAGTGTCACTTTGTCATTGTAAAATTGTTTTGTAGCTTGTTCTCATGCCATACTGCAAATCGCTGGACATATTCACAGTGGGAGGCTCAGGCGAAGACGTGGTCACGAACAGTGCTTGGGAAACTTTCCAAAGATACCGGTGTTTAGAAAACAGCAGGAGTGTTGTGAAAACTCCCATGACAGATGTCTGCAAGAACATAATATTCAGCATTTCTGCACTACTGCATGAGACTGCGTTATGTACGTAACCATCTGCTTGTAGGGCAAACCATGCCTGGGAGCTGGATGGTGCTTGCAGGCAGAGCAGTTTGCATGGGGAAGGTGTGTACGTGGGATGAGGCAGGGGATTCATGTCCTGTGCCACAGTGCTCACTCTTTCCAATGTTTTTTTCTGCTCAGCATGCCAGTGTGACCCCCAGGGCTCCCTGAGTTCGGTATGCGACCCCAATGGAGGACAGTGCCAGTGTCGTCCCAACGTTGTTGGAAGACAGTGTGACAGATGCGCCCCTGGCACCTTTGGGTTTGGCCCAAGTGGATGCCGATGTATGTTAAACCCTTGGCCCTGGGCTGTACTGTGGCTGGGGCCCTGAGTTTATGGCTTCTCATGGAAACTCAGCCCCTCTCCTGCTCTCCTTGCAGCGTGCGAGTGCCACGTCCGAGGCTCTTACAACGCCTTCTGCGATGTGGAGACGGGCCAGTGCCACTGCTTCCCTGGGGTGTATGGGCGGCAGTGCGACCGCTGCCTACCCAGCTTCTGGGGCTTCCCCAGCTGCCAGCCCTGCCACTGCAATGGCCACGCTGACGACTGCGACCCCTACACCGGGGAGTGCCTGAGCTGCCGGGACCACACAGCCGGACACAACTGTGAGAGGTATGGCACGTGTGCCCTTTCCCTGGCCCCTCTCCTTCCCCACAGCAGGGTGGGTGCAGCAGCTGTTCCCCTCTGGTGCTAGTGCTGAGGCGGGTGTGAAGCCACAGGGAAAGTTCCTGGGCCCCAGGAATCAGAGCAGCGCTTGTGGTCCTGGAGAATGATGAGAGTGGGGATCCCCTCTTCCCTGCCCGCAGCCTTGCACCTCACAGCAGTGCCTGTGTAAGTGACCCAGAGCATGTTGCAGGACCCCAGGCCTTCAGCAAGCCATTGCAAGCCTTCTTAGAGGCCTTGCAGTGGCCAGGCTGACATCCATCTGTGGGTCTCCTGCTCTTACACTGGTGTAAACCAGACAAATTTGTGTCTGTGGACACACCTGCTAGGAGTGTGAGTGGTAAGGGACAGCCATAAGGATGTTTCTGCCACTTGGTTCTTCGCAGTGGTAAAAAATCTGAGCTTTGTTACAGCAAGGCCGCAGTGTGTTTGCCTGGAGTCCCTGCATGCTGTGTACCCTCTTGTGCAGGTGCCAGGCTGGCTACTACGGAGACCCCGTCCTGGGATCAGGTGACCACTGCCGCCCCTGCCCTTGCCCTGACGGGCCCGAGAGTGGACGCCAGTTTGCCAGTGGCTGTTACCAGGATCCAGTCACACTGCAAGTCGTGTGTGTCTGTAGTGTGGGATACATAGGTACTTGGTGGGAGTATGGAGGGGTGGCTGGTTGGGTTGAACCTCTCAGGGAGAAGGGTGTGTTCCTATCAGTTAGATGTGACCACAGCATCAGCGGGTTGGTGCTGGGGGTTGCCTCATGTGGAAGGTGGCAGGGCAGAGCGGCTTGTGCAGGTGATGCCAGCACCACCATGAACCTCATCTCCAGCAATGTGGTGAGGGATGACCAGTGGTCAGCAAAGGGTGGACAGGACAGCACTGGAATCGAGGGGATGAGCAGCATGCCTTGGTGCCCTGGGTGGTACCATCCATGCTCTGCACCAAGTTGCCACGGTCTCACCAAGTGCAGTCTGTTTCTTTAAACATGGCCCAGTTAATGCCCCCCCATTAATGGTCTTTATTGCCTTGCTGACTATGGGGCTGTGCACTAGAGAGCCATGATGGCAATTCCCACTGTGCCTGTTTGTTCAAACAGGCAGTCGATGTGATGAGTGTGCGTCTGGCTTCTTTGGGAGGCCTGATGAGGTTGGCGGCGCCTGCCAGCCGTGCCAGTGCAACAACAACATCGACACCACTGACCCAGAGGCCTGCGACAAGAGGAGCGGAGTGTGCGTGAAGTGCCTGTATCACACCGAGGGTGAAAACTGCCACCGCTGCAGGGAGGGCTACTACGGGAGTGCCCTGCAGCAGGACTGCAGAAGTGAGTGGGAGACACAGCTGCAGCCCCTGCACCAGCCTTGTCGGGGGCAGTAGCGGACACTTGAATGCTTTTTACCTGGGAACATTTTGGGTGGAGGGAAAACCTTATTACTTCCAGCTGGAGGTGCCTGCAGCTGCCCTGCAGCTGGGTGGGGCTCCTGGCCGGGAGGGGGGACCTTTACATTTGAGAGGGAGGACAGAGACAGCATTTACATTTGCTGAAAGGAGGAAGATTTTACAGGAGAGGGGCTTCTAACCCTCTTGATGGTCTGGCCTCTGCTTATCTCTTCTCCAGAGATAAGGTGGTGGGCGGAGGGTTTAGCTGTTGTTTACACCAGCTGCCTGCAGGTGTGGTTGGGCGCTGGGAACGAGGGCCATGACAGGAGGCAGACCCACCTCTCCTGCAGCATCAGGCACAGCCCAACAGGACAAGCAGGTCACTGAGTAGGAGAGCTCACCATCCGCCATTTAGCAACTTCAAGCAGATCTGCCACCACAGCTGACTGAAAAGAGCTGAGCAGATCTGGGCTTTGGTTGTACAGAGGGAGGAAAAGAGAAGAGCAGGGAGGGCTGGGCTGCTTGAATGAGGGACTCCTGTGGCCTTGTGTGTGCTGGGACAGAAGCTGTAGAGGTGGCCAGCCTCAGACATAATGAGGGCTCTTGGGCAGTGCGGGGTGTCATTCAGTGTTGGTCAGCCAGGCCCGGTCACTGGCATATGCCCACACCTCTGTGGACTCGGAGAATAAACTAGATGTGAAGTTGGGCCAGTCTGGTAGCGGGAGGGCAGGTTGACATGGAGATGCCATGCTCTTTTCCTCACAGAGTGTGTCTGCAACTACCTGGGCACTGTCCGGGAGGACTGCGAGGGCTCGGAGAGCTGCCGGTGTGAGGCGACCACGGGGCAGTGCCGGTGCCTCCCAAATGTGGTGGGGCAGACCTGTGACCGCTGTGCCCCGCACACGTGGCGTCTGGCCAGCGGCACCGGCTGCGAGCAGTGCGACTGCGACCCCGCGCGCTCCCTCGGCCCAGCCTGCAACGAGGTGAGGGAGCATGGGCATGTGCCCAAGGCTTGGCCTCTGCTCTGGTGCCAGGCTGAGCTGCTGAGGGGCTCACATCTCCTGATGGGTCTGCTTTTTGGTTTTGGCAGTTCACAGGGCAGTGCCACTGCATGCCAGGCTTTGGAGGCCGGACCTGCCGGGAGTGCCAGGAGCTCTTCTGGGGTGACCCAGGTGTGGAGTGTTTAGGTGAGTCCAAGCCTGGTGCCTGCTCCATGTGCTCCTTTTGGAAATGTCTGTGTGGCTGGGCACACCCTCACACCCTGGTTCACTGGGACACCCCTGCAGGGAGCAGCTCACTCAAGCCTTGGAAGAGTGAGGAAGGCATGATGGGGTCTGCCCTGGGGTTTTGGTGCCTTGTGGGATGGGATGTGTGGCAAGAGCCCAGCCCGGTGCTTGTCTCTGGTTTTTTTGTCTGACCTTTATTTAGAAACAAACCTCTCTGTTTAGAAGCAGCTCTTCTTAAGGGTAAGGTTGCAATGCTGTCAGGTAAGCCAGCAGGATAAGAAAACATATCACAGGCATTTGAGTTTGAGAATTGGTCTGGAACCCAGTTTCCTTTGCCTTTCATTTGTATGTAACTGAAGACTGCTGTCTCTTGTGTCTTCTTACAGAGACTGGCCTTGAAAAAATAAGGTTTTTTATTTAGTAGGAGACTTTCCTTATATTTCAGATGAAAATAAAGGTGAAAGCAGAGACCATGCAGTGGGTTAGCCATAGCTACATGCTGCAAAACAGAGCACCGTGAAGTAGGTTGTTTAGAAAACTGGATGGCCTCTGTCCTTTCATTATAAACAAGTCTGTTCATTAGCTGGAAAAGAAACTTCAAACATTGTCCAGACCAGAACAAACTTGTATCTCTGATCTGTTCAAATAGGAGCCTTTGCCAAGAGGGTTTGCAATAGATTAAGGTATTTTTTCCTGCAGGGAGGAATGTGCTTGCTGTGGTCTTTAATAAATCCCTTACAATAGAGATACCTTAGAGCCCATTATCTTGGTAGATAGACAGGTCACAGCTACTTAGTTACTGCAGCAGATGAAAGGACTGGGGAATTGTCCTAGTTCCTGAGTACATATTGGGTTTCTTGGGGAAAAGGCTGCCTTTCGAGAGGCTGTGTGTGTTCTGACATGGTAAAGGGGTGTGCTGACCCTGCTGGCTCCAGGGCAGGGATTGTCTCTTGGTATCAGTTGTCTCCATCAGGGTTTATTGATGGAGTCCATCTGCATACCTTATCAGCAGCATTTCTGGTCTCTCTTGGAGTTTCTGCTGTCTTTTGAACATGTGAAAACCTGTTTTAACGTTTCTGAAGTAAAGAGAGAATATATTCTTCAGAGCTCGTTTTTACCATGCAAGATCTACACTCCCTTTCCAGCCCACCATCCCTTCTGTGCCCCAGTGATAGAGGAGACTTACTCCAGTGGAAACGCAGATTTTCCTTCATGATTACATCCAACAGGAGATCTCTGGCAGGTGGGGAGAACTGCTGCCCAGGGCTGAGCAGTGGCAGCCTGCAGTGGATGCTCTGGACAGGCTCCAGATGTGTGCTCGTTTGTGGAACACATCCAGCCGGGTGGTGCTGCAGACTCTCCCCGGTGTGGTGGGGTCAGTGCCTCCTGCCTGTCTCCTATCTTTCCTTGGCAAGGAGACAGTCGACTTCTCAGCCCTCATTTAGCCCCGGGGAGGGAGTGGTGATGTTCAGGCTGGCAGACGTGCAGCTGCTGCGTGGGCAGGTAGCAGTTCTCAGGGGTAAGCGGGTTGCAGGCGAACTGGAAAACCATGCTGTTTAAGGAGCTGCTGAGAAGTGTCCCTGGAAAATAGCTGAGATCTGGCCTGCAGCCAAAGTGAAGCTGAAACTGAGACAAGGCTTTGTCACAAAGATGTCTGCTCCAGTTACAGGGGAGCACTTGGGCTCCTGGCCATGGCATTTGCCACCTGGCTTGTTCTTGCTGGCCCAATCAGCCAGTATGGCCACATTTTGTGCTGCATTCAGGAGCAAAATAGAAACCAATCTGGATGGAGAAGAGCGAAAACTGAACCATGTGAGTGTGGACACAGTCTGCACTGAGCTGATGCAGAGGTGTGGACATCAGTCCCAGCAACTCCAGGGTGGGATCCTTCACTCTCTAGGGCAAGTGGCTTCTGCTCCAGGTTGGAAAACCACAGGGTGAATCAATTGCTCCAAGGACAGTGATGTGTGATCTCTTCACAAGAGGTCTTCAGGTTGTTGACATCAAGAAACACAAGCTCCTGATGAGAAATGGGGACCATAACACTCGTGTTGCTTTGACAACCTTTACAATTCTAAAAAAACCCAAGTGCCTGCAAATAAGCTCCAGACTTAGCTGTGTGGAGGTGTGCAAAATGGTCCATCTAGGACAGGCTGCAGCTCCCCATGGGTTCTCAGGTACTCTCAGCAGCAGTGAGCTGTGGGTGTAGCCCAGGGTCCCAGTACACTCCACTGGCAGCCAGGCTCTAGGGCACTCTTCCTTGCCATCCCCATTGCCAGCTGCTGCCTGTGACTTCTTTTCTAGAAACCTTGGTAATACCAGAAACGGTGAAGCAGGAGCCAGGGAAGGCAGGGTTTTGTATCTGGTCTGGGTGCTTTGATTTACAGCGGTGAAGAGAAAGTGTTATCTGATGTCTCCGCTCTGTGTATCCACAGAGATCATCACACTGGGACCATACTGCTGGGGCAAGCTGAGGTGGGAGACTGTATTTGCACAGCATCTTGAACCCACAGCACTGGGTGCACTTCAGCACTCACAAATGTCCATTGGGGATTACACACCACAGAGAGCCTGTAGGCTGGGTCTGCAGAGACCGCTTATTCCCCATGCTTTGAAAAAGCACAACATTCTCCCACTGAATTTGACACAATGCCTGAAACAAGCACAGCAGAGGCGTAGAGGATGGGGAAGAGCCCAGCATTTCTCTCTTGGCCTTATGCAGGTCTCTGGGAGGATTACAGTGAGCAGGAGCTGTGCTGTGAGCCTTGCACCGGGGGCAGTGCTAGTCCCTTGGCAGGGCTCTTCTGCCATTGCTGGAGCCATGAGCTGTCTGCAGCTCCGCATCAGCCTGCATGTGAACGTGTGCATGTGTGCATAAAAATCCTTCCTAAGGTAGTAAATAATAGCACTACGGAGTTAATCAAATTCAGGTCTCCCAGGTATTCTGCTGGAGCTTTTCCAAAGCCTGGCAACTCCAGTGCAGGACTCGGCATGCTGAGTTCTGCGCCAGCCTCAACAAAGCATGTCTGCAGCAGAAGGCTCCAGGCTCCTGGAAAGCCTGAGATGTGGAGTGGCTGCAGATTCAGCTCAAACAATGCCCTTGCACAGTAGATACTTGAAGTTTATGTTTCATCTAATATGAAGATGACAATTTTACTGTGATTACTGTTTTAATAAATTGAACAAACAGAGTGCAGTTAGTAGGAGGTACTGTGTGAGATTGAAAGTTAGGTGGTGTTGCTATAGCCCCTTCACAACAAGCATACCCGTGTCAATATTTTTCTGTGTTGGACACGAGTATCAAAAGCCTATTGTAAAATCACAAATTTTAATTGAACTACAATGAAAAAAAGTCATGTTTTTCATCAAATTGACAAAACATTGACAAAACACTGTTTTTCTCAGTTTTTAGTCTTTGTTATGTGGCTGGTTCAGAAACAGCTGTTTGCTGAAAATTACCCTGTTGCCATTTAAGAGTAGGTTTTATAATCTTAAAATTTAACACCTGGGTCTTAAACTAGTCACATAAGCTGCTTTTATAGGAGGTGTTTCTGGTGTTGAGAGAAGACTACCAGGTGTCTTGCTCCCTTCTGTGAGAAGTGTCTAAAGGAATTCTATACTAAAGAAAATATAATTTTCACTTTTGAGTTTCATAATTTTAATTGGTCTAGGGTCGTAAAATATTGTAATGTGTATTGATTGTTTCCAGAAAACTATGCTTTTGGCACGGTCTGCTAGCATGTTAAGATGTAGCAAAACTCCAGTATTTTAGGCTGGGATCTTATCTTAACATTCCTACTGAAAATCACAATGCTGAGGAGTTAGCACTGTGCTTGCAGGGCAACTTGAATCAATAGCTGATTATTCAGAAGAAATTTGCTAGCTCTGCAAAACTTTAAACCTTACAAATTGCTGAATGGTTTTCTTATCACAGTGCCTCACTACCGCTGGGAAATGATGCCAGGAAATCATGTTTGAACAAAACCTTTGTGTTTTTTCTGCAGAGGAGTTAAACATTTGATGCTCACCGCCCTCAGTCTCAAGCAGTAAAGAAAATATTTCTGGAAAAATTATTTCTGTTCAGTGTAGGATGATGTACAACACTTGTTTGTTCCTGGCATCCTGCAGTAAGGAATTGAACACTGATAGTGGTCTTCATACAGCCCATTCAATATCCCTTCTATCACCTCTGCTGTAGTATCAAGTGCTCTGACACACATGAATTTAAATTAAGGGATGTGCAAATATTCTGCATATTGAATTACAGTAGTTTAAATGGAGGTGAGTTCTAAATATTTGAAATCAGACGGAAAGGTAACAGATCTGTCAGAGAAGGTGAAAGATAAAGCAATTCATAGATCCTTGTAAGCTTAAAGCAAACCTCTCAAGCTAGTCATTTGCTTCTTTTGGATTTCTCTTCTTAAGTTTGTACAAGACTGCATTTGATATACATTTGAGTGTTACTTCTATCTTTAGGATCAAAAAAAAAAGGAGGAGGAGAAATGCACTGATGAAGGTGATACAAAAATTACCCATGGATACTCAGTGTGTGCATGCACATACGTGCACATGCATTTGTGAACAGATAGAGCTACAATCCTTTATACTCATAATCTGCTAATCAGCAGATCCTGACTGAAGAATTTGGCTAAAACTTTTGCTGCCAAAAATATGATTTCACTGAATTTGAAGTATGCCACTGAAGAACTGCTGATGGAGTTACACACTCAGTTAAAGAAAACAATATGCCCAGTTCCAAAATGACATTTCAAAACAAAAACCTATTGTTTAATTTACTAAATGCTCCTTTGAAAACTCTTACATCTTGGGCCAGAGATTTCAAAAGACTTCTTTTCCTCCACTGTGTTTTCCATGGGAGGTACTGCAATGTCCTGCTCTTCTTACAGATTTGAAGCCTCTCTAACACTGATCTTCAGTGCAAGCAGCCATGTCTACATTAACTTGTAGCTCTTCACCATGGCCATGGGCCATCTGTCTGCATGAAGGGAGAGTGATCAACCACTTGTCTTGAAGGCCTTTCCAACTCAAAGTGGTCAAGGCATCCAAGTATCTTGAAGTAAACTCAACATCTGTATGATTTTGCAGTGCAAAATGAACTACTTCGCCAATTTCTTGTCATGTAAGCATAGAGAAGCCACATAAAAGGAGTTTACAGGACTTAGTCTTTCCCTGTTCCACATATACTATGATAAGTAGAGTATAAAGCCACATCTGAAACACTTCTGCATCCCTAGCCATGCCTATGTGTTTCTTGTTCTTGGAAAAGTTCAGATTAACCAGGCATATGGTAACACTGGATGAGTTGTAGCTACTCAGGTTTTACATCAGACTTAGGAGTGTGCTGGGTGGGGGCAAAATCGCCTGAGTGAAGCAATAGTTGGAAGATGGTGTCTGAGTTAGCCTGTTTGGATACAGCAGAAGCAAAACTGCTGTAACAGCAGTCTTAGTACTGGACTGCATCTGAGTTACATGATGGCCACAGGAATAGTTGGACATAACAAAGGAGATGTTGGAGGAACAAGAACTCTACTCTGGTGAGGAGTGATGGTGGGGTACTTTGGTCAAACACGATACTGGGCATGATGTGCTGGATCATTCTGACATGGTGTTTGCTCTCTTTCTAGCAGGTGATAGGAATCAAGGTATCTCTGGTATTCACATCCCAGTTCGTTGGCAGTCATAATTGAATGTCACAGGATCCTTTTGGTGCATGTGCACCCACCATTATGAATGGTGGATGCATAACTTGGGTGTTCTTCCATGAGCTACTTGCTACCTTGGAGGTCCTCCTTTCCTTTCACATATATCCTCCCACTGTCACTATGCTTTTGTCCCTTTAGGACAAAGTCGTGCCCTTCAGTCAAACAGACTGAAGCCAGCAGGTTCTTGGCAGGCAGGCACTGCCTGAGGCAGGGGTGAAAGCTGGCACTGAGCTATTTACCTGGTGGCCTGCAGTGTTCAAGGTGCTCCTCACTGCCTAGAAGGCTTTATGTGGTCTTGGGTTGGGCTTACTTTCCTTCTCTTGAGAACTGGCCGCAGTCGAAGTGAATGGAGGGTTTGATCCCCATCATGGCATAAAGGGAAGGTGCTGCCTTCAGTGGCCTTGGCAATGCTCCTTGCTGGGATGTAAAATGCCTGCTGGTGGTGTCCAGGGCACAAAGTACAGAACTCATCCACTAAAGGTGTTAGAGATGGTTAGGGTTTGAAAGCTGGTGTGGTCCTGTGTATGGTTAATGTCTTGGGAAGATCATGAAGAAAAGGAAGAGCAAGTATGAAACCAGCACGTTTGAAAGCCATCTTATATACGTTTCATTTGGGGACTGAGGTAATTCAGAGCCAGGGTCGCCTGCTTCTGGGCTTGATAGAAAATTCTGAAATGGAGAAATAACCCACAGTAATGTTTCTGGTTGCCTTGTACAGTTTTCTCATGGTCCTGCAAAGCCCGGTTCGGGAGTTTTGTAGGACTGGAAATGTGATGATTCTTCCAACTGTTGTGCTGCATTTAGAATAAATTACTTCTTTGCTCTTATCATCCCCTAACAGGCAGCTGTGGAGTTTGGGTTTTCACTTAGCAAATGAGTTAGTACCTAAATTCTTTTCTCTTCTTCCCTAGCATTTTCTGGTTCCAGAGATTTTAGAATCCACTTTGCCATGTAAATGCTACTAAAGCCATGTCATCTGCTTTTCCTGAACATGCAGGCATTCAGGAGTAGAATTACCAACATGGGGTTAGGTTCTTTTTTTTCACGTTAAGCCTTTTAAATCCGCAAGGAAATACAGTGATCTGGTTTGCCAGCAGCAAGTATTCATGTAACTTGATCAGACCTCAGGATCTTTGAGAAAAACCACATGCTATTTAGCCTCTTTCTGTACAGAGGAATTTGGACAATTCATCATTATACCAAGGGCCTTATTAGTTGACAGAAGGGTTAACTGACCTTCAAACAGGAACTCAATGGTTTGCCTGCAGGGAACATATTCTATGGTGAGTTGACTACTTAAGCACTTTCGATGTAAAGTAAAAACAATCTCTTGTGTCAGGGTATAATTCAAAGAACAAAGGACCATTTTACTCAATTGTGCAGGCAGCAGAAGTTATTTTTGTCTCTTGCCTATCATATTCACATTGTACAAGAAAGTTGTTTTGTTGAGGAGTGATTTGTTCTGATGAGGCTCTTTGTGTAATTTTTGAACTGAAGACCACCACTGTGTTCTGGCATTGAAGCAAACAATGTACAGTCTTGAAAACGGCTTTGTGGTTTGCCCTGTTTTCAAGGGTGCACTTGCTTTGGGTGTGTGAATTGATTTATGGGCCTTTTTGAGTCATCTAACCTCCTTCGAGAATGTCCGGTTAATGGATGCGTAAGTGAGGGGTTTTATCAGGTGTGGCAGTCCTTTTCCTGTTTAAGGAACATGTGCTTGACTTGCTTCGTGTGCACTCTGCCATAATGGTAGGTAGATGATGTGCATATTTCCAAAGCCTCTCTTTTTGTTGTTTGTTGCTGTCTCTTTATTAAAAGCTTTGCATGTTGGTGGTGTCCTCTGCTGCTGCCGCCTCCTGTGTAATTAAGGAGGTCAAGTGGCAGCCTCACTGCATGGAAACGCTTCTGATAGCGTTATTGTGTACAAAGCGTGTCTGTGCTTTCAGCAGTGATAGTGCATCACTAAGTTAATTGAGTAACTTCTCTCCGTCGTGGGTTAGTGCCAAAGAAGTGCATTTCAGGAAGGAGTGAATGCTAACTCCCAAGTTGGTGCTTGAAGTGTGAAATAATTTATATATATATATATATAAATCTTTTAAATGTCCTCATTCCCACTTGAGGGTGCCAAACAGCGTGTAGGCTCTTGGTCGTTAAGACCTCAGGCAGGGCTGCCCATGACAACATTCTTTGTTCTATTCTACTTTTCATGGCCAGATTGTTTCTGATTTTCTGTATACCCAAAAGGTCAGCCCAGTGCCAGGCTCCTCGGTGTGTGTTGTGAATGTTTTCCCACTGTCCATGGCAGGAGCATGTTCTGAGCCAGTCCCTGTACCTCTGCCTAGAAGATCTCACAAGGACTTTTGCTCCATGGATTTGTCCTGTTCTTGGAAGCCAGTTCAGCTTTTAGCACCCACAGCGCCTTATGGAAGGGAGCTCCTCCACTTAACTAAGTGCTGTGTAATCAGTTATCTCCTTCTAGTGTGCTGGTTGTGGGAGGTGCAGGGGAAGGTGGCTGGGTTTTGATCTGCAGGATTCCTCAGCTGACGGTTACTCCTGTGCTGGAGGAGACAGTAAATGGTTGTTCCTAATTCAATTTTCCTTTTTCACTCATGGTTTGCTCTTAAACCCTCTGCTATGTACCTGCCTGCCATTTCTTTTCCTGTCCCGAGACCCTTGCTCTACTCACTCTTCATTGCAGGAGTGAAACTGGGATCTTTGTTTTCAGTTGCTATCCAGTTGACATCTGAACATTGCAACAAGTGGTGTCCATCTTTGCTCCATTATTGTTCCTATTTCCGAGATGTGCAAATCCTGGTCTCCCCTAGAGTTATTTCCCCATCTCTCTCCCCTTTCTCACTCAGACTTGCTTCCCTCATACACAAGCAATACACCCATAATTAGCTTTTTATAATTCAGACACTGACCATGTCTGTATTCATTTCACCACTTTATTATAACTGATTCTTTTTCCACCCTGCCAGTCATTTGGCATCACAGTCATTTCCCTGTCCATGGCCCTCACGTGTGCCTTTTTCTCCTCCCAGCGTGTGATTGCAACCCTCGTGGCATCCAGACCCCACAGTGTGACCGTGCCACTGGGCAGTGCATCTGCAATGAAGGGGTGGAAGGGCTGCACTGTGACAAGTGCTCCCGGGGCTACTCGGGCTTCTTCCCCGACTGCGTGCCATGCCACCAGTGCTTTGCCCTCTGGGACATGATCATCAGCGAGCTGGCTAATAGGACCCAGCAGTTCTTGGACAGGGCTAATACCCTCAAAATCACTGAAGTCACTGGCCCATACCAGCAGACGCTCAACACGCTGGAGGAGAAGCTCACTGAAATTAAAACCATCATCGCTCAAAATCCAGCAGCTGAGCCCCTGAAGAACATTGGGAATCTCTTCGAGGAAGCAGAGTGAGTAGTTGTACACTTGTTGTTACCTGGATGTCTATTGTGGGAAGGAGTGGGAGTTCAGTGAGCTGGGATTTACTTCAGTGACTGATGTCCCCGTGCTGGCCTGAGGGCACTCTGGCTCCGCTCCTCTGGGCAAGGAAGCTGTGGCTCCTGGGCTGCTGGGGCACCTCGCCCACACTGGCAGTGAGCATCCATCCCGGGAACGTCCTGGCCAGGGCAGGCAGGAGCAGTGCAGCTGCCACGTGCTGGGCTGGGGTTGTCCTGCCCCCACTGCTCTCCAGACAGCTAATTGCCACAGAGCCACGCATGCTTGCCTTGCGCTGCCCCGGGCAAAGGACAAACACTGCTATTATGTGAGAGAATGAAGAGTGAGAGAGATTAAATTCCTGGATTTCCGTGTGTAGCTGATGAGTTGGAAACTTTGGCTCCTTTCTGCACTCTGAGCACGTGTAGGGGGAAGCACCAGATTTATAACAAGGATTGTTTCCATTTTTCTCAGGGTGGAAGCCTTGTATTTTTTTTTTTTTAGGGCTAAGCATATGAAAGATGGTAGTCTGGAGATGGGGCAGTCTAACATTAAGTAGGATTACAGAGGCTTTCTGGCCCTGTCTGCAACTGCTCCAGCTTGCTTGTGCATTGTAAAAGGGAACTGCACGAAGCAAAGGGGTGAGGATTAAACCACGAATGTCTCAATTAGGAATAGCTTGTGTCCTACAGCTCCCCTCCCTCCTGCTGAAGAGCTGGGGGTTGCTGCTGCTTTTGGGCTCTGTATGTATTGAGGGAGGCCAGAGCAGCTGAGGAGCTGCTTTTCCCTCACATACCTTATGTGTATCTGTTCTTGCTCTTCTCTGGCTGTATAGAAAAGTACTGGGCTTTGGAGGAGTCCTGGCAAACAGCAGGCTGTTGGGCTATTGAGAGAGCTGTAAATTGATCTAGATCTTAAATACTGCCTTGATTCTTTCAGAATGAGGAAATGCTGGGCTTGATGGGATCACCATGGATGGAAATAGCTTCCTGTGCCCACTTGTGTTCCACAGCAGCCTTGACATGTAATTTTCACTTGCTTTTCCTTTTAGGGCTATCCCACTAGCTAAAGCCTGCTCTATGGCTCACTGAGTGAATGCTTAGAGCAGGAGGTTTTCCTTCACAGCCCTGGTGAGGAGGGATCTTTATAGAGGGTTTAAAGAATCCATTGTCTTAAAACTGAGGCTCCCCCCTCCCTGCTTCCTGAAGTTCAAATCTGTCCGATGAGCTCGTAGTAATCAAAACTACATTTGAGCTGTGTGGGATGGGAAGCAAATTATGTATGGATCATAGTAGTCAACTCTGACCTATGCAGTTGCCATGATACAAGAGCATTACACCAGTCCTCTGGAATCTGCCTCCAGTTAATCTTACACAAAGCAGCTGTTTTCTGAGCAATTTGGTGCTTTGGGTTTATAAATGTACTGTAGATTAAAAAGTAGTTTTGTGTAATAAAGGAAACAGACCAGTATTCTAGGTAGGCATGTTGTTACAAATCACTTGGAGCTCCACTGAGGGAGGACAGGTTGTGCCATGGAAGAAGATGGGTACACCTCTAGCCACCACTCTTCAGTGAAGTATGAGGTGTATGACCCTTCCTCCTCCCCCTATTGAGTCCTGTGCGTGTTTTACAGAAAGCTGACAGCAGATGTTACAGTTAAGATAGCTGACATAGAAGAAAACCTATCAGCCTTGGCAGCAAAGAGTAATAGCACAGACACTGACCTGAGCGCGCTGGAGACAGATGCCAAAAGTCTCGACCGTGTCGTGAAAGAACTCGCAGAGCAGCTAGAGTTCATCAAGATCTCTGATGTTCGGGGTAAGTGTCACAGGGAGGGGGAGAAAGCAGCAGGGTGGCCAAAGCTTTAATTAGCGCATGGGTTTAAGTATCAGATTAATCTTCCAACTTGTAGTAAAACACAGTTCCCAAAGGACAGGTTCTTTCTGTGCATTAGCAGAGTTGCTGATGCAGCTGGAATTTTTGCCCCCTCACCCTGTCTCTCCCTTTGCACATTGCAAAGCTGGCTCAAATTCCTGGGGCACAGAATTGTCTTAAAGTGTCATGCCAAACACATTGTAGATGAGACACAACAGCAGGAAGTGCACCACAGATTTCAAAATACACTTGGACATCCCCCTTGCTCCCCCCAGTCTGTTAAATTGCTGTTTCTGGTTGAAAAAAAAAGCTCGTGGTAAAGGGCCCAGTTCTTCTGAGCCACCCAAGCCTTGCATGTCCATTGGCACACTGAAATAGACCAAGAATCAAAATTTGCTGGAGAAAAAGGAATGTCACCAAATTATTTGGAAAGCTGACTTCAAAGAAAGTATTTTTGTAATTTTTCTTTTAAATTTCATGGTTTGCAGGAAGTCTAAGATTTTGTTTCCAGTGAACACGAGAGTGAGGCGAGTAGTAAGTAGAACAGGGGAGTCCCTGACTTTTGGCATCCTGCAAAGGAAAACTGCCCCAAGGTGCAGAGTATAGCCACCCCCACAGAGTCCCTCACACCCACACAAGTCCTCTCCAGGAGCTGTCCAAAATCAACAGTTCCATAAATCAGCATCTTTCATCAAGAAGTAGTTTCTTAGGAAAGCTCTGACCAGTTTCCAAGCAGTGACTCCATAAGCCAGACATCCCAAGGCAATTAATAAGAATTAATGGGATGAGGGAATCCTTAGAAAACAGACTGTTCCCCTAAAAACCCTAAAAGGCTGTATCTCCTTTTGCCCTTAGGGCAAGCAGAATGCAGTCACTAGGGTCAGAGAAAGGCTTAACTTCAAAGTCCAGCTTGACTCTATCCACCAAGCAAAAAAGCAGTCTCTTTTTTTTCTACAACAGGCTGAATTCTGTCATCCTTGCAAAGGCACTGAACACAGCTGCCAAGGCCAGCATTTCATTTAATGTGATGTGATGTATCACTAACCCTGATGTGTCATCTGCTAACATATATAATATACATTACTTCAGATTACTTAACAGAGTTCTCATCAGCTCCCTCTGATTTCTGCAGGAGCCTTGGATAGTATCACCAAGTATTTCCAGATGTCCCTGGAGGCAGAGGAGAGAGTCAATGCCTCCACTGTCGATCCCGATAGTGCCGTGGAGCTGTCAGCACAAACGCGGCAGGAAGTGGAAGACTTAATCAATGAGAAGGAGGCCCAGTTCAAGGCTAAACAAGAGGAGCAGTCGCGCCTTCTGGATGAACTCGCCGGCAAGCTGCAGAGCCTGGATCTCTCCGAGGTGGCTGAGAAGGTACACGGCTGAGAATCGCTGGGATAAAACCCGTAGCAAAAATAGAGTTGGGTTTGTGACGAGGGGACCGGCAGGGAGGAACCATAGGGCGTGACAGTCTGAGATATGCGGTTGGTTCATGAAAAATGTGCCTTGTTTGGTTGAGCAACCCCTCGGTTTTGGTGGGCTAGACTTGGGCTGTTTAACTGGTGGGCTCTGAGACTACCGGCTTTCAAAGACCAGCCTTTCATGTTGGTCTTCCTCCTACTCTTCTCAGCCCCAACAGAGCACCTGTTTTTGCATCACCCCTGTCCTAACCCAATGTCCTTTGCTAGGGACAGAGCTCCCACGTGCAGAAAAGTGTGGTAAATCTGCTGGGCTGAGAGCCATCCTCTTAAGCCTAGCCGAGTTCAGTGCTTGCTTTCCCTAACTCCCCTCTTCCCTTCTGCAGCTCCATAGGATACACCCTGTGCCTGTACAGCGCCTGGCCAGGCAGTGCTTCTGCTCACACCAACAGGTCTCAGCATTACCCCAGGCTCATCCTCCTGCTCCAGACAAAGCAGAACTTACAGGGAGCTGGAGTCAAAAGGGCATTTTCTCTGTTGAAGGTGCCTGCTCATCTGTAAATATGATTAAGGGTGGCTTTTTCTTGGGAGAGGCTGGGTATTCCAGCAGTTTGTCTTTGAAGTTGGCCAGCTGCATTCAGTGAACAATCCCTGAACAACCCCGGGTGAAGGCAGGCTGCAGGGCACTGCTCATTAACTCCCCTGGGCAGGCTAGGCCTGTGGTAGAGAGTGAATTTTCACACACTGATTGTCCCTTACAGCTAGTCATCCCTCCCACTCCCTCAGCCCTCCTTTTTTCTCTGGAGGGAAGAAAGAGACATCTTTTTGTTTAGTTTCCCTTCCCCTACATTCCTGCCCTGACTGTTTTTGAGGACTGAAAATCTTGGGTAGATGCTTATCAAGGCAGTAAATACTGAGTTGCTTGGAGGTGTAATCATGAGACACACGTACATCTTTCTGCTTTCTAGCTACTGCTGAGTAACAGGCCAAACAGGTAGGAGGGACTGACTCATTTACACTTCACAGGAGACAGCTGCAGCTAACTTGGCTCAGGCCCTAGGTTTTCCCGGGGAGGTTTTTTAGCTGCGAAACCTGAGTTAGTGACTATAATTTGGCAAAAAGAGAGGGGGGGGCATGCAAAGGTAAGAGAACCTCACAAGAATGAGGAAAATAATTTTCCCTCTGGTTAAACCAACTCCCGTGTTACTTCGTTATCAAACAATTGACCAAGTCGTGGATAATTTTCAGTGCAATGTTGCTGGAAATAGGTGTTGATGGAAATAGTTTCACTTCTTAAAAAAACAAAGTTTACTCTGAAATTTTGTGGTAGAATAGTGTCCTACTCCAGCCCCCACGCAGCCTAGCAATGGAAGTCAGGCTGTGACTGCTTCCCTTGTCTCCTGTGTCCCTGCAGACATGTGGCACTGCTCCGGGAGCCTCCTGCGCCGAGTCCGAGTGCGGGGGTTTGAACTGTCGAACGGATGAAGGAAAGAAGAAGTGTGGAGGCCCCGGCTGTGACGGGCTGGTGACTGTAGCTCACAATGCCTGGCAGAAGGCTATGGATTTTGACAGAGACATCCTCAGTGCATTAGCAGAAGTTGAGCAACTCTCCAGAATGGTAATATGCCAAATCAATTGCTAAGATAGTAAAAAAAAAAAAAAAAATCTTTCTAATGTAACACAGACACTAATTGACAAAGTATGTGCTGGTTTTCTGCAGAAAATACTTCTTTTGAGTTGTGTAACTTCATCATGCTTGTAAATATCCTCAGAAAGGGAGCTTGCTAAAGTGAAGCTTCATGGATAGCTAAACATCAGCCTGAGTTGTTTAAACTAGCACTGGTGGTATGGATCAGGGCCAGCTTCCAAGTGTTGTGTGAGTTTTATGAGAAAAAGCATTCCACATTACTATTACTTCTGACTCCAGATGAATTGTTTTAAAACAAGCCCTAAAGCATAAGAAGATAAGCAAGCAAGCCTTCCATTTTCCTCTCTTTAGGTTTCTGAGGCAAAACAGAGAGCAGATGAAGCAAAACAAAATGCACAAGCAGTTTTGCTCAAAACCAATGCTACAAAGGAACAAGTGGACAGAAGCAATGAAGATCTGAGAAATCTTATTAAACAGATTAGAGACTTCCTAATGCGTAAGAACCTTACATTTTAATTATATTTTAATTCTGAGTTTGTGAAAAATAGCTTTACCATCTGCATTATCTTCCAAGGGTTAATGCAATAGTTGTCATCATTCCCCCCACCTCCCCCAGACAGACAGTGTGTATGATGAAATCTGGAAACATGAGGAAAACTAAGAGAAAACCAAGATAATAAGAAAGTGAGAGCAAACAGTGACATGTTTTTGTGTGCGTTTCAGCTGAGGCTGTTGTACTGCTGTACTTGGCCAAGTATGTCTGTAAGTTCTGGCTAGAAAAACAAAGTAGTATTAAAGGGGAAGGAAGTCAGAAACGGTGAGTTTCTCTCTGTAAGAAAGCAGGTAGAGGTTAAATAAGAGCCTTGTTCACCAGCAGCCCATTCCGTGCCTGTTTGCTCAGGACTGACTATGCTGGGAGCACAGATGCATCTACGTGCAGCTGTTGGTTTTGTTTCCTGTGGGCTCGGGTCTCCCCGAGCGTGGTGCAGCTGAGCACCAACATCTTCAAATGGCTTCCAAGAGAGCTATGCCAGCAGGGCCTATATACCTGCTGGGCCTCTCCTGAGAGGGAAGTTTCACCTTGGGAAGTAATTTTAACACCTTGACTTTCCATAAATCTGGGGGAGGAAGTTTACCCATGATTTTCCTTCTTAAGGAAGCAGCTGAACAAGAATTTAAGGCCTGAGACGTGACAGAGGGAAGCTTTTACTCACATCTTTGTCATTTGTGTCCATGTGCTAGAAGACAGCGCTGACCTGGATAGCATCGAGGCAGTGGCTAATGAAGTGCTGAACATGGAGATGCCAAGCACTCCCCAGCAGCTGCAAGCCCTGACAGAAGATATTCGTGAGCGTGTAGAAAGCCTTTCTGATGTTGAGGTCATTCTGCAGCAGAGTGCTGGAGACATTGCCAGAGCAGAAATGCTTCTGGAGGAAGCTAAAAAAGCAAGGTATGCAGCCCTGTTTCATCTCATTGTATCAGAAAACACAGTTTAACTTCCCCTGATGTAAATTCCCATTCCTTCAGTAAGGGGCAAAACCAGCCTGTTGCAGCATATGTTCTTTTTCCTGTTGGAAAGTAAGAGCATTTTTAGCATTAACAGAGTCTTGCTCCACAGCAAAGGTGCAACAGATGTTAAAGTCACTGCAGACATGGTGAAAGCAGCACTGGAAGAAGCTGAAAAAGCTCAAAATGCAGCTGAAAAAGCCATCAAACAAGCTGATGAAGATATTAAAGGAACTCAAAACCTGCTGACTTCAGTGAGTTTTTTATGAGTATTTCTTAAGATAATAGAAACAGCACCAAGTCTGATGCTTAGAAACAGATGTAAGCCTGTCTAAGGGAAAGCTCTTGGGTACTGCAAAGCAAAGACTGCAGTTAAAATGCACCTAAACCATTCTAAACCATGCATCTTCCCATCAACTTTTGAGTGAGTGTCACAGATGCTAGGGACTTTTTGCTCATAAACAAACCCAAGTAGATGACAACAACAACAAAAAAAAAAAAAACACCAAAAGGTTTTTCTCACTCCATATCCTGCACCAGCCAAGTTAAATGAGCAGGACTGTAGCCCTCTAACAAGGCAGGTATGACAAGACCCCTGGCAAGCCACACCTGTCAGCCACACTGGTTGTGTATTGGTATGCTCAGTGTCATCCACCACTGCAGCACCAGACTAAAATAAACAAATGCTGGATTGAAGTGCCAAGTGCTGCAATCTTGTCAGATAAAGCCCTCATGAGCCTGAGACTACAGGGCTATCTACACTTAGGAAGCTTGGCCAGTTTAGAAGCTTCACAAGTCCATTATCACATGATGGAGTCAAATGTCTGAAGTTTTGTTAGTGGATTAGTCAACTCTTGCGTGTATAATGCAATCAAATACTTTTAAACCATATTCCTTAATGCTTTTGCAGCCCCATATGTACTGTTCTCAAGCAGTGAGCTTTTTCACCTTTGACTGCAATCGGCCACTTTTAGCAAAACTAAAACCCTGTTTTTAACTCAGATCTATAGACACAAACTTGTTAGCAGAGCAGGGTTTATGGAGAAAGTTTAGTATTATATCCAGTGTCTTTTGAAAGTCTAACTCTCATCCTTCTTTCTCTTAGATTGAATCTGAAAATGCAGCATCTGCAGAAACACTGAACAATGCTACCTTACGTCTGTTTGAGCTAGAGAGGAGTGTTGAAGACCTTAGGCAAAAGGCTGCTACAAACTCAGAGAATGTGGGAAATATAGAAGACAAAATTACTAGTGCAAAACAAAATGCTGAAGAAGTTAAAAAGGTGAGAAGCTCAGGAACAATCCTAAGGAAAAGCCAGCAAAACTCCCCTGGGTTTAGCTAAAGGGACATCAGTGAATACATGTGATCCATCACATTTATTGTTCATATTCTGGGGGTAAAAAATACTCCAACATTTATGCTCTTACCAAAGATATCTACTTTTTACTGTGGTATTAGATCCTGAGAGAGAGAGAGATGTATTGAGAAGTTTTCAGGTTCTGAAATAGCTGCAGGAAACCTGTCACATTGTCAGCCTTTCATAGATAGGTTTCTGTTACTCAGCTTTACCATCTGTCACAGGAAAACTGGTAATTTTTATTTCCACTTGTATGGAGAATTTATGCTTCTATGACAATGATAGGTTCAGCACAAACAAACCAGAATTTGGCATATACAGAATCAAGCAACAGGAAAAATAATTATCTTAACATTAAACTGAAATAATTGCTAAATATCAGAGAGGCAAGATTTTATCTGTGAACATAGGGCATTGCTCCCAGTGTTTGCCACACACTTTTGTAATAGCAAAAGAATGTTCATTAACGAAACAATCGACCAGTCTGCCAAAGGAAGTTTCACTGCTCCCATCTCTTGTCTGTAGTTAGCCCACCAATCTCCAGAGAGACATTTTCTAACAGGAGAGCTGCATTATCCATCAACTCAATAGTATCCAAACACTAAGTAGTATTTCATGTGCTGTCAAGTAACCACAAGAGAATTCCAGTGCTGCTATGGTTTGTTATCTTGCTTAATGGTTGAATTTAGTTGGGCTGTAGGACTTCTTAATCTGAACCCCGTAACAAAAAGCACAGCTGAGAAACCAACCTCACAACTTCTCCAGCATCTTCACCAACACCAACTGGGCAGCTAGTTCAGCTCTTGTTGCTGAAAGGGTAGCAAGGGTATTCCTCCCTAGATGCAACCACTCAGCCAGCAGCAGTGCCATGTGTAGCTTTCCAGCTGTACTAGGGGCCATGGCTTCCATTAGTTACAGAACCCTGTAACTGAATCCCATAAATCTCTGCTAAGTGCCAGTATTGAAGCTGTAAAACAGCCACAGATCTGCGAAAGAGCAACTGATGAGCCTTCACCCCAGCTCTTAGTCTTGGACAGGAAGTAGGAATTACCCTGACACTTTCTGCTTTTGTTAACTGAGCTCCCAGGGAAGTCTCTCCTCGCACGCGGATCAGTAAAGGATAGAGGGAGGAAATGCCAACTCCCCCTGTACTGACTTCGCACGGGCTCCATCTTGTGCTTGAATTTGGAACAGGTCCTCAACAACGAGCTGAGCGGCAAGTACAGAACCGTGGAAGAGCTCATTGCCAAGAAGACAGAGGAGTCGGCCGAGGCCAGGAGGAAAGCAGGCGTGCTGCAAGATGAAGCTAAAGCCTTGTTGGCTCAAGCAAACAGCAAACTCCAGCTGCTCAAGGGTAAGGCTGTTCTGAGGAGGTAATTTGGCACCTTAGAACATGAAGCAATTTCACATTGTTAAACCAGCTGTTCATCAGCAGAAGGGGAAAAGAAAAGGTTACTTTTAGTTAGTTGTTACTGAGGCTTGATCTGCTTTCCCTATTCTTAGGGACACAATACAGTCTTTTGAATCAAAGATTTCTGTAAAATAAGCTGAAATTTACAGGTGAGTCACAAACTTCTGGTATGGCACCTCACTGCTCCCAGAACCCCCACAGGGAAGGAACAAAAACTGCTCTGCTTAGGACGAGGACTCATCTGTTTCAGCAAGACCCCCATCTTCAAACAGTACTCCCTCCACCCTGGAAAGCTGCTAAAGCAAAAGCTAATCAGGACACAGGAGTTCCAGTTTACAGATTAATTTAACATTTACTGTTGACAATTAAAGTTGATTGAACCAGGAACAGGCAATCTGCCCCTTGCTGCCAGGGGCAGAACTAAGTTTTCCTTCTGGTTTTGCCAGGCCAGGAACTCATTCTTCCCCTCTTTTGCTACCCCTGCACAGTTACAGTGACTTGCTGAATCGTCTTAATCAATATAAGCCAAAACATTTCTCTGTTGTGTAAAAGCCACCATAGAGCAAAGAATGACAATTATTTTAACGCTCCAAGTATACTTTTGGATTTCCACCTTTGGAAAATAACTTCCTTGTTCCTTTATATCCTTATATTAAGGAAATGAAAAGGTGCCATTCCAGCCTTTGGGGTTTTTGTGGGTGGGTTATCTCTGCCTTTTGTTTGTTTTGTTTGGGGTTTTTTGTGATTTTTTTAGTCCCAATCAGATTATCTTCACAAAAAAATAAATTTGAATAGTAGTTTATCCATAACTATAATGACTGACATTTCACTGCATTAAACGACCACAAATTAAGCTGGTTTTTCCCTTCCTTTACTTACAGATTTGGAAAATACATACGAAAACAATCAAAAAGTTCTGGAAGACAAAGCCAAGCAGTTGGTGGAGTTGGAAGAGACAGTTCGCTCCCTCTTACAGACAATCAGCCAGAAGGTTGCTGTTTATAGTACCTGCTTATAAACAGGAGCAGGAAGTGCTTGTGTTCAGGGTGGGTTTTACAAGTATTATACTAGTTCTTTTTGACATTACACTAAGACCTGGTAAGGTGAACAGGTTTTATATTGACTTTAAAGTCACAGAACCAAAGACAAGTAACTTTTTGATGTTGAAAATAAACAGTACTTTTGTATCACTGTATGTACCTAGTATGACTCATTAAGTTTCTTTCCCATTTTCAGTACCTGCAATGGTACAGCAATTAATCCTTTAGCAAGTCTTGTTCTTAAACTGGTTAGAGATCTAATAAAATCTTGGCTTGAACTTTGTAATTCTAAAGAAGGGTTCCTGTTACTATGAAATATAGGATGGTGACTCAGACCAAGTTACCATGGAATGAAGAAATATCCATGAGTAGTTAGTTATGCCACAGTACTCAAAAAGGATTGTTTACCCCCTGCATGATATCCATTTAGGCATAAGACTAGTTTCATGTCACTGATTATGAAACACTTGCTATGTAAAGTGAAAACAGAGGTCAGCACGGAAAGTGTGAATGCACCAAATTTATATGGTAAACCAAGCTTGGAATCACAAAATAAGCAGAGTTGGAAGGGGCCCACAAGGGCCCACCTCACCAGTGAGCCAGGACTGTTGGTAAATGATGGAGAGTGGCTTCGCAAGCTCATCTGCCAGCTCCCTCATCACCCTGGGATGGATCCGATCCCATCCCATCCCATCCCATAGATTTATGAATATCCAAGCATCTCAGCAGTTCTCTGACTGCCTCCTCCTGGATAACAGGGGGACCCATTCTGTTCCCTGACACTATCTACCAACCCAAGAGGACAGTTGTCCTGAGGACGAGCCATCTTTCCGCTAAAGACTGAGGCAAAGAAGGCATTAAGTACTTCTGCCTTCTCCTCATCTGCAGATACTAACTTCCCTCCCTCATCCAATAAAGAACAAAGGTTGGTCTTACCCTTCCTTTTACCATTAATATATTTGTAAAAACATTTTTTATTATCCTTTACAGAAGTCGCCATTTTAAGTTCAAGCTGAGCTTTGGCCTCCCTAATTATTTTCCTACATGCTCTAGCAGCCCTCTTAAATACTTCCTGAGAGACCTGACCCTCCTTCCAAAGATGATACATCCTTTTTTTATTCCTAAGTTCTTTCAAAACCTCCTTGCCATCCAGGCTGAACGTTTGCCTCGTCGACTCATCTTTCGGCACACAGGGACAGTCTGTTCCTGTGCCCTCAAGATCTCTCTTTTGAAGCATGTCCACCTTTCCTGAACTCCTTTGTTTTTAAGGGCTGCTTCCCAAGGAACTCTCTGAATAAGTCTCCTAAATAGGCCAAAGTCTGCCCTCCAGAAGTCCAGAGTAATAGTTTTATTGACGTTCCTGCTGATATCACCAATTATCAAGAACTCTATTATTTCATGATCACTCTGCCCCAAGCGGCCTCCAACCACCACATCTCCCACCAGCCCTTCTCTCTTTACAAACAACGAATCTAATATAGTCCCTCCCT
>VYXC01004909.1:0-102150 GCA_013397175.1 Platysteira castanea
CATAGTCATGCACCTCCTGCACATGTTATTAATGGATTCATCTCTAAACATGCAAGTTTGGAACATTTCAAGTTTTACTTTGCAGTCAGCTCACAGTAGCAAGAGCATGAAGGTACAGAGGAGCTAATATTTGATTTCATGTCTGTAATTTATTAATTGTACCCCTGATGCTCTTGTGCAGAGCACTGTTTCTGTTGATCCTGACATTCTCTTTCATCTTCCCCTTCTTCCTGTAATATTTTTCTTCCTCATTTTTGTGCTTGCTTTTTTTAGCATTCATGTTCTGATTATTTTTTTTCTCCAAGTTTTTCTAAAGCACAAGGGAAACCAGGCCTAAAAAATGGGATAGTGGTGTTGTTCCTAGCTGTGACACAGTTTGCTTACTCTGTATCCCCCAGCTGCACGGTAGGGATCTGCTGTTTAAACTGGTGGCTTCCAGTGAGGGAGTAAGAGAGAAAATTCAGCAAAGACTGTTTACTAAAGAATCTGCTTTTATCTCTCAGAGGCAGAGACTGTGACTATCACAATTTGATTGGCAGAGCTCAGCACCTTTCCATGGGTTCAACGTAGGACTTCACTGGGTAGATGTCAACGGGCATTTGGCAGCTTTCTGAACTGAAATCTGCATTACTGAATGCTCACATGGCTACTGACAATTGTTTCCATTTGACCAAGTAGCTTCAGCCCTTTCTTAGGGCTTGGGGATTTTTGTTTAGGTTTCATTACTGGAGAACTTTCCTACCTATCACAAAACTGGTGGATAGCCTTAGGAAGCAGTTAAGTTACAAACAATGTGTTTTTCTTGCCGGGTTCCAGACCATTAACAAGAATATTTTTCCATTCAAACAAACCTCCTGCTTACATAACTACAGTATTAATACAGACTACCTTACCCTCCATGATGGCTTGAAATCTTGGTCTCTTAGGATTTCTTTCACTGTGAGTTGCCCTCTGGGAGTCTGTTCAACAGTTTCAAACATTGATCAGTTGGGGCCACACTGGACGTGTCCCCAGTGTAGATGGCTTTGGATTCCACCTGGCCCTTTGTACATGTGCTGCTACAACTTGCAGGTCCTGGGAAGGAGTAAAACTGAATCTAAGAGTGAAACCAGAACTAAAATGAAGAAATAATCATTTCAGAGGAGAGAAAAGTGCATTTTAAGCCCGAAAGGAATTCTTTCAGGTTATTCTGCATGGACGAGCTACGCAGGTTAATGAAGATGTTAGCATCATAAAAGGCATAGGGAAATGACAGGAAACAGAGGAACATCTGTGCTTCCAACTGAAGGTAATTCTTCTGGTAGTTTTCCATGGGATGAGTTGGCAAAAGAAGAGCCAGATGAGGCAGCAGAAATACTGGGGAGGGGGAAGAATTGTATCAGTCTGATATGCAAATTTGCAGTATTAATACCAATAACCTGCAGACAAAATGAGTGCCCTGCCCAGAAGAATTTGATTTTGTTACCTCTGACAGCTTCTTCCCTGTGGGGTTGTTAAAAGGTACCTGAATTATTGGAATGAAACTTTTGGTGGTTTCTTTTCCAGTATTTCCCCTCAGGTCTTGCAGAATCCTTTAGCCTGGGCTTTTCGAGACAGATGGAGCCCATGTTAACAGCACTGTCCCCCACAGCACTCTTAGTGAGGGATGGCTTCAGGTCCCACTCTGAATCAGAAGAGGAGGAAGATGTTGCCACAGCTGCAGCTTCTCCTTGCTTTTCGCCTTTCTGTTCCAGAAGGCCTGGAGAGGGCTCGCTGCTGGACTCCGCCTCTTCAGATTTGTCCTGAAAGGCCAGAGACCTGGAGGGAAGAGGCCACCAGGCACCAGCACAGGGATGGCAGCAGCAGATGCACCTTACACAGGCTGATAAACAGCCAACACCACCATCACAGTGGTGGTGGAAACGTGGCCAGCAGGGAGAGCAGAGCAAGCAGTGCTTGGCAAGGCTACGTACAGCACAAACAGGAATCAGGGCTGGCTTAGGACTGCAGGGGAAAATACAAGAGTTGGTGTCCTGACTTGGTCTGGGCTTCACCCTGCTGGTGAAGGGCATGTGGATCATCTCCACAATCCTCTCCCACAGGCTAGGAGGGATCCACAGAGCCACACCACGGGGGAGTTTCACTTGCTTGTCATTCCAGAAATGGACCATAATTTCTTCATCTTCTGAGGCTCTTAAGAGAAAAAGTAGGCAGTCGTAAGCAGCTGGCCTGCCTGGGCAGTGCACATAGACAGATCAGGCTTTGCAGCTTTATGCACTTTCTACTCCTCTCAAGGGGCAGGATCAACTCCTGCCCCTCTCTAACACCTCACAATGTGACAGAGGTGAGTGGGCAGCCTGGGCACCATCATTATGCCTGGCAGCATCTTTCCTCCCAACTTGTCATCAGATGAACAAGAAAACGATGACAGTAATTTTTGTTGTTGCTGCCAAAGTTAGCAGTACTGCTCTGAGAACAGTATTTTGGTAAGTCAGTGGAGCTTGACTGTCAGACATGGGAAAAATGAATGAGCTGTTGAAATCTCCTACGTCTGGGTGATAAAATCACCCCCAGATGTACCATTTGGTACAAATGTGAGCATTTAAGCTCAGATGGATGCTTCCTGGAAGTTGTCTCACTTTTATCTGTCATGAAAAGGCCACAGTCCTGCCCATGGCAGACACAGCCTTGTCCCATTTACACCCACAGACAGAGATGATGACATTTTTATGGGCCACAACTTCCTTAGGGTCAGACTGGTGAGGTTACACACAGATATCCATCAGCAGTCCCACCAGCTCCTGAAAGCTTGGAACACCACTAAGCTGTAGTCTCTGCACTGCTGTTTCTCTGGCAGCAGCACTCTGACCAGAGTTCATCCTGACAGACTAGAACCTGTGTTCCAGAGGAACAAGAGGAGGAAGAGGGAAGCACTTTTCTCACCTCGTAAGGGATCCCGTGTCTCAATGCCTGTGAGGACGGTTCCTGGGCCGTACCTGGCCCTATCTGGCTCCCAGGGTGCCAGCACTCTGTCTCCAGGGAGTAAGGAGTGCTTCATCCCGTTCACATATTCCAGGATGTCAGCCTTAGCTGTTTTTCGCACACACACTGGATGCCTTCCATGTGACACAAGTGGTTTGGCGAACTCTACCAGGAACATGCCTTTTTCACTCTGTTACCAGGAACAAAATAACAATTCCACTGAAAAACAGTCCATAATGTGCCAGGTAATGCAGTTTTCACTGGAAGACCATCCTGTGCCTATATGATTAGGTCAAAACAAGCCTGAACAGCAGCTAAAGAGTGTGTGGTGTTAGTTCAGCATTGAGACAGCCAGAAAAAGTTCCATCAGGCTCATCAGAAAGCAGGATGAGTGAAGCATATGTTCAGATTCACTGCCACTAGGATCTGTTTTTTATTTCCCAAGAGAAAAAGCTATAGACAAGTGTATTTCACAAACCCTGCTGTGTTTGCCAAGGAACAAGGGACACTGAAGCCATTCAGACCTGTTGTTCAGTCATGTCCAAGTCCTTCCTCATTACTAACAACACTAGCTCTCTAGCTCTGCTTCTTGGAGGGGAGGTTGTTGGGAATTTTTATTTTCTTTTATATTAAGGCCTGTCAAGAGGCTTTCTATCAACAATGAGACAAGGTACTTCCCTGTTCTGAAGAAAGAATAGGCTCTTTCTTGCATTAAGTTTGAAGTGCTAACAAACCAGTGAATTAAAGCTTTCACTAACCTTTCTGGAAAGACCCTGAGCCATTGGTCTGTGGCTGACTCAAGCTGGACATGTGTACATAAAACACAAACCCTTTTTCCCGTGCTGTTGATGGCTCTGTGTCTACACACAACAGCAGCCCCTACACTGCTGGCAGCAGCACTCGGGCTGGCTGAGCCTGGCTCAGTGCCCAGCACCAGCACAAGCACAGGGCTGCTCAGGCACCTGCTGTCCTGATGATCTGTTCTCCAGTCTCATCAGATGAGCCAAAAACTGCTACACTGAACTCAGGTGCTGCGTGAGGACTGCTCCCTGTTACACATCCCCTCAGCTACCACACAGCAACCATCACTCACCTCTATCTCCTCTTTTACTGTACCATGGTAATAAAATCCATCTTGTTCCCCTCTCACCAGCACAGGCACGTTGCTGTCTGTGCCCCTTGATCCCCCCAGTCTCTTCCATGCTGGGCCTGGGGAGGGAAGGCAGTGGCTAATCCATTGGCACCTCGAAGAAAAGAAAATGGGTCAGCCCTGAAAGAAATAGATTCTGTAGGTCATGAAAAAAATAATCTTGTAAGATTTAAGAACTGGAACACTCCACCTCATTTTGTAGCACTCCCACAGGCCAAATCATGTGGGGAGAAACAGAAAACTTGCTTGTGCTGGGATAATTCCCTGATTTTGGGAAAAACACTTCAGTGCCTGCTTTTACTCAGATTTCTTTGCTTTGGAGTTTACAGGAAGTCAGCCAGGAGTGTGCTGGAATCCTGGGCCAGCATTACCTGCACCAGCCCCTTTGCTGTTTACCTGGCAAGACAAAGTGACTCTTCAGATCAGGAGAAGAAATCCATCTCCAGTAGGTGCACTCCAGACTGCTGGAGCTGATGGTTTCCACTGGAGCATTCAGGGAACAGCAAAGCAGTGAAGTAAACAGCAAAGCTGCTGGTTGATGGCAGGTTCTAGTTCAAAACTGGGAAAATAATCCCCTGTCACAAAGCATTAGAAACATTTCATGGAAGATGGCTGCTAATGCAAGATGCTTTTATTTATCCCAATAATAATAAAGGAATATTTCTTTGAGAAGAGGCTTACTCAGGCTTTGCTCTTCATAATCTCCAAGGCGGCTAATGACTTCAGTTAATACAGCTAAAAAACTGCCAGTGCAGGGGTGGGAAAGCTCAAATGATGTTCAAGCTGCTAATTTATTAATCTGACACACCAGCCTGGTTTATCCTAATAGATACCATGGAAAAAAACAAATCACAGACTTAAACAGGAACTTGATTTTACCTCTGGGGGGTGAGGGGCTCAGCAATCCAGGCAGGATACACAACAAAAGAGCTCCTGCAGCAGGGGTTAACTGCAGATATGGCACTGGAACACGAGAACTTGTCCAAAGCTGTCCTCACACTGCAGTACCTGCAACCCCTGGGCAGGGACCCTTCCAAACAAGCCATTCTTGGAAAAGCTGCTGCCTGCAGGACTCGGTCGTGATCTGTTGGAAGAAAAGAGGTAATGTACTAACATTTCTAACACAAGCAAGTGCTGTCCAGTGTACCTCAAGAACCTGGTAATTTTGATTAATTGTTTATTTTTGTTTAAAAACACTGAATTCAAATGATTCAGACTGGCCTTTGGCCAGATGAACCCATATCACTGAGTTCGGTGATCTTCACTCACCCAGATCCTACCCTGCCAGAGGGGCAGAAACACCCAAGGAAACTACAAATGCTGTGCAAATCTCCAGGAAAATAATAACTTTCACCTCCCTCCAACATTTGTCTTTCTCTGTAACACCCAGCTCTCTTTTCCTGTACCTACACTCCTCCTTCAAAGCTTCCTTGTACACAGACCCAGCCAAACCTTCCCTGTTTTACAAGCTGAGACAGAAATTACAGCTGAAGTTGACAAGCTGAGTAAACGTGACAGGTTTTGAACTTGATGTTAGATTACATTTTCCTGTTATTTATTTATAGCGATGTATTAAGAGGAAATATTTTGATCTTTCAGCTGTCCTGTCATGTTTTATTAACAGTAGGATTATGGCTTGCAACGAGAAAGAATGAGATGCTCAGATGTGACAAGTGATTACTATTCAGAGGCTGTCACAGTAAGATCAATGATGTGATGCTATCTCTGGTAATTTCAAAAGATGTAGTAGACAAGCTTCCATTAATTTTTTTCTTTTTAAATATTGCTTAGAAGCACTTAGGATAAAACTTGCATGGAAATTCAACAATGTAAAATTTAAGGGCTTCATTTATTTTACAAAATGCAGTTTAAGCACTTATGTTTAGATGATATTTTGTCTCTTACCTAAGAAATACGATCTGGAAGTCTTTATTATGGAGACTCCCAGATATATATGTAGTTTTAGAAAACTAGCACAGCAAACCCAGCAAGAAGAGCAGATTAACTGCTGCAAAATCCATCTTCTAAGTCAGAAAATGAGCATAATATACCCACTTATTGCACGACTGCACAAACTCCTGGTACGAACCAAAGCAAGATGGAATCAGTAACACTTTGCAAAGGAAGGCCANCAAGCTGAGTAAACGTGACAGGTTTTGAACTTGATGTTAGATTACATTTTCCTGTTATTTATTTATAGCGATGTATTAAGAGGAAATATTTTGATCTTTCAGCTGTCCTGTCATGTTTTATTAACAGTAGGATTATGGCTTGCAACGAGAAAGAATGAGATGCTCAGATGTGACAAGTGATTACTATTCAGAGGCTGTCACAGTAAGATCAATGATGTGATGCTATCTCTGGTAATTTCAAAAGATGTAGTAGACAAGCTTCCATTCATTTTTTTTCTTTTTAAATATTGCTTAGAAACACTTAAGGATAAAATTTGCATGGAAATTCAACAACACGTAAAATTTAAGTGCTTCATTTATATTACAAAATGTAGTTTAAGCACTTATGCTTAGATGATATTTTGTCTCTTACCTAAAAAATATGATCTGGAAGTCTTTATTATGGAGACTCCCAGATATATATGTAGTTTTAGAAAACTAGCACAGCAAACCCAGCAAGAAGAGCAGATTAACTGCTGCAAAATCCATCTTCTAAGTCAGAAAATGAGCATAATATACCCACTTATTGCACGACTGCACAAACTCCTGGTACGAACCAAAGCAAGATGGAATCAGTAACACTTTGCAAAGGAAGGCCACTATCACTTCTGTATTAAAGCACATTTTGACACCATTCAGCTGAGAGTAGGGACCCCTGTTTCAACACAAAACAGTGCATTGACAAAGGCAATTATGCTGTTTCCTCTGGATAACTCCAAGTACTTTGGCACAGCAGTATTTCAGACTTACCAGCTACTGGTAGCACTACATCAGGTCCATTTGGATTCAGTCTGAATGCAGAAACCTCACCCTTTGCCTGTTGGACACAGGAAGCCTTTTGCTGCCAGTGTTTCCCAGTTGCTATGGAGGTTGCCACAGTTGTTACTCCCAGGACGGGGCATCCTGACCTTGCTGGTTAAAACCCAGCAGAACGTGACAGCAGAGAGCACCATTTCACTGCCACACATTTGCGCAATTTTCAACTCCCAGTGGATCTACTGCACTGCAGGACTGCAGGGGCAGGAAAAGCATTTTAAGAGAGCTCAGTGTCCTCTAGGCTTCTGCCTATGATTGCAGGGCAAAAAACAGCATCAAAGGTACAGTTTAGATTAAGGAAAATAATTTTTAAAAAGCTTATCACCACAGGATGTGACAAATAAACTGGTTTGAAATGTGGGTAGAAAGGTTGAAGCTGAGACAAACCAAGGTCAAATCACTTCACAACTTTCTCCTTTCACTGTAAGGGGGAAGGATTAATGAATTCTACCCCTCTATTATGAAGTGCCTATCAAAAATGTCATTATATAATGCAGAAATCTACCTCTCACTCTCTGCTGAAATCCCCAATTTTCATTTCGTCCTTTAAAAGAAAGACGGAGTTTACAGTTGTGGGTTGATTTTTTTTGTTTGGTTGGTTTTGTTTGTAATTTCTTGGGGGGAGGAGGTGCTTGGGATACTTAATTGCATTTTCTTAGGCATGTTTCAATGCACTGCTATAAAAACAATGTAACAGGGAGGGATGACTGGAGAAGGATATCCTAGGGAGAAGGATACATCACCTAGGGAGTCTGTAACCATTTTTTTTGGTACATTCTGCTGCACAGACAGCCTACATGCTGTCACGCTGTCAGCAGAATTATTTAGTATCAATGATTCCCTCACACAGAGTAAATGCTAAGGACACTTTACCAGTTATGGGCTAAACTCTCTTCATCACCTTCACACAGTTCTATTTTATAACACTTACCTGAAACCATCAGCAGTACAGAGGAACAGACTGGGAGGCTGGGGAGGACCACTCCAGACCTCAATGATTATCAGTCAAAGTCCCAAAAAGTTTCTATTGCAGGATTATTTTGATGCTCATGGCCAAAACCTTGCCAGCCCTCTTCACACTGTGTATTGTGGAAGCAGTCCTAGCAATTTTTAAGGGCACTGACATCTATAGAAGAACCCGATTTCAATAGAAATTATGCAAAGTCAAAAGTTTTCAATGTGATTAAAATATTCACTACTAAGAAAATGATGGAACAGCACTTGTAAAACTTGATGCTCTTCCTATGTTCAGTAGCTCTGCTTCTGAGACATCCTACCCTACTCTATTTTTCTCCCTTTTAAACTAAATTATCCTCTCTGTTGGCACCTAACAACACTCCCTGGAACCTTTAGAAAGATATTTTAAAAGAAACACTGGCAATTAGACTGAATATTTTAAGAAAGTGCATGTGAGAGTACATCAACAACATTAGAGAAAATACGAAGAATTTCAGTCCCATAAGTAGAAAGATTTTATTTCAAAGCATGCAGGTTTTGATGATACATACAGTTACTTCACACATATAGGTGTTACATTTTTAGTTTGGTGACAAATTTAGAAACGTGTTCTGATTTTCATGAATTAACTTAGGTCATTCAGCTGAGATTTTCCCAGCTGTCTTTTTCATATCTAAGTGTAGCTACTATCTGCAACGTTAAAGCTCTTGTGTGGGCTGACACTGACGTGTGCCACGATCTGCTCCTAGGAAGTACCAGGAACAAGCACGTCATTAACACAGTGGCTACTACACTCCCAGACAGGCTACCTTTGGCTTGCTTCCAAACGCTTTAGACCGTCTTCAAAAACGGGGTTTGTTTGTTAGTGGCTTTAGGTGCTTGGTTTGGCTCCATGACACCTTTTCCTGCCACCACAGACTCAGTGCAGAGCACAGACTGGAGGTACCTAATGTACTTGATAGCAGCACGGAGGGTCTCCACTTTGCTGAGCCGCTTCTCCAAGTATTCCTTCGGCAGGTGGTGCCTCAGCCTGGCGTAGCCTTCATTGACACACTTAACGCGCTGCCTTTCCCTCTCATTCCTCTTCCTGATGAAAGCTGACCCGTAGGAGTACTCACTTCTGTGGAGACTGGAATGGGGCATTTGGTAGGGAAAGGGGCAGGGCTCACTGCAGAAGGTCTCCGCCATGAGATGCTCAGACAGGAAGGGAAGGAATGACAAATCCTCGGACAAAGGGACCTGGTTTGGTGCTTCTGGGTACACGTGAAACGTGACCAGTGGGTCTGCACAGAAAGGCCTTGCCAGCTGGATGTGCGGAGCCTCAGCACAGATGAGGTTACAGTAGCTTTTGCCATCCATCAGGTTCTGCATTTAGCCTAGAAACACATAATTACAGAATATTTTAAATAACTCACACTGTACAGTAGAGAAAACTCACTTGGACTTACCTACACTTGGCCTTGCTGACATTTCCCGGAAGAGATTTTTTAATGCATTTGTAACATTTCAGAATGGTCTTGGAAGATTAGGTAGAACAGGCCACGTCCCATTTGAAAAGTACAAGAAAGTGCAAGTCAGTCACACTGATTAAATTAATACACAATAGATATTAATAAAGCCACTAAAGTTTCCTGAAGGAAACAGCAAGCAGTCTCCTTTCACCTCAGCTTTAGAAGTTAAGAGAATCTATCTATATGTGTTCCACATAGGTCTAGCTTGCTCCAAATCCACCAAAACTTACATGTCTACAGACAACAAACAAAGCAGGCCAACATTTACACATTCTCCCCACCCCTGTCCCCTCCCTGAAAAACGCTAAATTTTTACATTTTACATTTCTACAATTCCAGTAAAAGACTCCCTATTCATACCAAAGAGCCTTCAAAGACAAATTATTTTTCTCTCTATTCACTTGATGCCTCATTCAATATATCATCTTAATAAGATGGAATATTTGTGCAGAGAATGGATCTCAATCTTAATTCCATGTCTGTCAGGTATTACATCCACTCATACAAAGGTTTACAAGAAGTTTAGAGAATTTAGAAAGATGAGAGAATTTCTACTAAATCTAACAACATCTCCTTGGGTCCTTGCACTCCTTCTGCACTCACCTGCAGATTAAACACAGACATGAAATACTAAAAACAATCCTACTGCTAGAGGGTCATGAAATAAGCTATTTATTAAAGGAAAAACACATGTCCTAGTGATACAAAGAAGGGATGGCACACGGTTGTTGGGGCCCTGCTAGAAACCTGTAGGTCAGACTGGCCTACCCTCATACCCTCTCTTCAGAGCAGCGTTACAGCAGCTGTAATCACTCAAATCACCCTTATGTGTTTATTAAATTACGAAGATCATCTTGCAGTGGTTAATAAGGAGCTCCATTATAGTGCCTTCCCAGTATCATTTTTCAAACACTTAAACATCAGCCTAAGTGCTGAGAATGTCATGACTGTTACCTAATAGCTTCTTAAAATACATCTGAAATAACCAGTTAATTTTTAAAGAATCACTGTGAGCCATCCTCACAGACTGCAAGCGATACTTGCCTACACAGAATCGACCCCAAACTGCTCTAACTCACCATCCCATTGTACATCCATACACGGCTGTCTAAAGCACTTAGGTTCTGTTACATCCTCTAAAATGGAGACCACACCTGAGCATTAAACTAGGTTACTAGAAACTTCTGGATGCCATACTCACCGAAATCTGGCAAAGCTTCAAACGTTCCAATCACGGTTCCAAAACATAAAAGGGATTCCCTTAATCCTTCACGAGGATATGGGGATCATGTAATGTTTTCTAATGACTTCATACCTGCCACATTCATACAGAGAATTTTTACTTGGTATGCACCTATTCTCACAACATATTCTATGAAAATGCCTCTGTATGCAGAGTTGTCTCTTCCTAATGCACATAGATTTCACAACAGAAATCTGTGAGTGAAGAATGCATTTATAGCTGTTGGGTATGAGTGGGAGTCACATGCATCTTAAACAGGTATTTCTCTAGGTAGGCTAAAAGCAGGAACACACATCCATTTCACATTAATACGCATGCAAAAAAAACCCCAGAGGTGAATATATACTCTTCATAAAATGAAAATAGTAGACAGCCAACTTTCCCTTTTCTACTTACACAGGTTGGGTTATTGCTTAAAAACTTTCTGCTGCTAACAACTTAAAAACACCAAGGAAGACAAGTCTGCTACATAGCAAAAAAATATTATAAAACAACATCACTCCAGAGCAAGCAACCAAAACCAACACAACCCCTGAAGAAGAGATACTTGCAGTATTTGTTGCTTAGTACTGACACTTCTGCTGTAACAATATTAGATAAAACAGTAACCTGCTGCCTCAACACCTGTACAAAGTGCAAAATGCAAGTGTTAGGAACATTTTCCTGTTAGACTAGAGACTCACCAATCTTCAGATGAAAGTAAAATCCAGGGAAACAAGATGTGCTATCGTGAGAGTGATGAATACCTGAAAATATCTTAAGGATATTTTAAAAAAAAAAATTATTATTCCATTTTTCTTACACTTTATTAAATAAGAGATCACATTAAACAGGATTCGTAAAAAAAAAAAAAAAAAGGCTACGAAAACAGTTAGCAAATGGCTGGTAGAAGTGATTTACAAGGACATTGATATTCAGTGAAGATCTGTGGCTAGATACAGCAACATGCAAGTCTCTTACCTGAATTATGTAGCTTGTTCCACTGAGTCAATGACTGCTGCAATTTATAGTCAATTGACAACATGCAAAGTAGCTTACAGTTAGATCTGCTCATTTCTGGTTGGGCTTTTCCACCCACACCACAGCTATGATGGCAACAAAACTTGGCATTAAGGGCTAGAAATTTTCAAACTGTAATTGAACACATCCAGATTACCTGAAAAAGTAATCAGGAATGTGGTTTGTTCACTTCCTGTTTGCATTCTGTTGCAGACTACTACAGTATAGTGATGAAAATACAAAGCAATATTTTAATTTACTGGCATTTTGTACTCTAATGTCTAAATATAACAATCAGAATTTAGGTAAATATTCACTATCAAGGCATAAGCAAACTAATTTTCACAGCTTCATTCTAAACACAGAAGAACAGCATTTATTTAGAAATTTGTAATGGATTTCTCTCCACTAGAAGGGAAGACACATATTATTAGTCAGCTCAGTGCCTTTAAATTTAATCATTATACCTGTAATTTTGGGAAATTCTATTAGTGTTAAGTGTAACACCATATAAAAGGTGAAAATATATGAGAGGTAAGAGTTGAAAACAGTGAGCCAACAGTAGCAAGATAAGATTTGCTTAAAAAGAGAAACAGTATGGAATCTATAATGCAATGTATTCACATACATAGATGCCACATTTATCAGTATATAGCTGTCCAATTGTACAGGTGCAAGGAAATAGGACACCTATCTTGAAAATTCCCACATTTTACAGGATTGACACTCAAGACCAACTCACTGTTTGGCCCTTCTATCGATCAAAGTATGACCACACAAAAAAATCCAAACCCAAACCAGTTTAGCTTAAAACTCTCAGAAGACACTGTAAGATTAGAAACACTTGTACTACCAAAAGATGTACATACATTCAGTCCTGCTTCTTGTGACTGTCATTCATCAAGAAAAGATAGCTTCACCTTCAGCTGCCCCAGTGTGGGCCACGGTATTGTACCTGGCATCCTCCTTCCCCCACCAGCTTCAGGCCCCACGGGAAAGGCAGCCAAGAGGTAGAACAACTCCCAGGACTGGGAGACAGGGAGATATTCAACAAACAAGGCAGGTATTCCACAACCAGGTTGCATTATTTTTCTTTAGTGGACCCTAAGTACTTCAGTGCCATAACCAGTAACAGAACAGCACCAGCTGAACAACTTCCCACTCATCAGGGCAATGTTGAACACAAAAACTGAACCCAAGCCTGAATTTATTTTTCTTAACCTGACAATCCTTGTGCAATTTTTTTTTCACTTAAAGCAAGAATCCTATGAATCCACCGATTCACCACTTGCTTTAAATCCCTCCAGATTAACTCAGTTTTAGAAGTCTACAAGACTGACATGAAAATGAAGCTCTGTATCTGCAGAAGAGCTCAGTCAGTGCAGATGTTCTGGGGCAACTGTGTTTGCAGCCCTAACATGGCAAAGCTATAAGCACAGGCACAGTCTGTCCCCCAGGCATGGACCAAGCGAGCCAAAACTGCACCCAGAAACAGAGTACTCTTCCATGTACCACCTCCTTCCACACCAGAACTGAAAACTGCCACACTGTAATGTAACTGCATGTGCACAGCTACATCTGAGTCAGGGATTAAAAACTTCTTTCAATTAGCAATTTGATGAGCCTTTCTTTACCTAATCACTGAACAAGTGCATTTCTACTCTGAAGCATTTTTAGAGAAGTGCTTTTATGGATGGAATTTACATGCAGCATAATGAGGGAGAAAAAATGATGACAAACTGATAATGCAGATCCATTTTTCAAAAATCAGTTTGATCTTTAATTGTTACATTCCAAAGGAGATATATGAAAGTTAGTCATCTAGCAACTGTATAACCTCTGAAGAGAGATGAATACAGAGTCACAGATAAAAAAATACACCTAACTCCCAAGATGACAGGTGCTAGAGAAAGTATGTGCCTTACACCATCAATCCAGACAAATGCAGGAAGATTTTTATAATAAATATTTCATCATATACTAACTCCTGAGACTTTACCCATGAAAAGAAAGGGAAAGATTTTTTTAAGAGCTATCATACACCTACAATATATTAAGCTATTAAAGCAAAATAGAACAAAATGTCAACACTGTCTTGAATGTGCACTGCATTTGAATTTATCTACATCACAGTACTTGAAATATGCAGCTCCAGGAGTCAGTGTCCACTTATGTTTTGCCTTAAATCTGCAGACATCACTTGCCATACAAGCATCTTGAAAGTACGAGTGCAAGAAACCAAATGATGAACACGGCCAGCAGGGTTTCATTCGCTGAGACCAAAACTACACTGCAAGACTTTGATTTCCAGTACCTAGCATCAATCAGCAGAAAATCCAAGTATATATACAAAAGGTCTTTACATAAAGTGATTAGTGAGTTGTAAGTAATTTTTGTGTTCCCAGGTACTTTTTAACCACATAAACAGTAGAGAGAAATATATAGTTAAAAACCACCATAAAGTCACAACTGTAAATAATGTACCACAGTGGCAACCCAAGGTATCTTAGGGTTTGTTTTCTTTTCAGTTTTGTTAGTAAAACAAATTTGAAAACATAAAGATCTAAGCTTTTGGTTAACTCATCTTTTTAAACTGCTTCCTCTCCAGTACATTCCTTCAAAGTTCAAATACTTTTTTAATTTTGTTTTTTTAATCAATAACAAATCATTCAAGAAAACTCTTCTGAATTGGCAGGATCAGGAAGACTTCTGTCAGCTCTTTCCACCAGCCCACATCCCTGGAGTTCCTTCCCTGAGCCCCAATTAGCTCAGCACAACGTGACGGTCAAAGACAGATTTGCGCTGCTCCTGGACCTGTAGCTTCCAGCGCTGCTGGGCGTACTCCACTTTGTTCAGCACGTTGGCGCGGCTCCGCGAGCGAGCCAGCACGTCATGGGCGTTTGCAAAAGGCTGGTGGTCCTGGAATGGCAAAAACCCAGAGTTACACCTCAGCAAAAGAGTTTTTTGTGTCGTTACATTCCACAGGATATGCGGTTTGGTTTGGTTCTGTCTTTTTTTTGAGGTAAACGAGATGTTAAGCTGGTCAGTAACAAGGACCAAGCAAGCTTTTGAACTGTTGGAACTGTACTTCAATTCCTCCTTCACAGGAACTCCTACAGGTTTCCCAAACAGACCACACTTCATTGTACTGTCAATTACCGGCTGCCCAGAGACATCATGGTGAGCTGCAGGATCAGATCCAATCCTGCATCCATTAGCAACTGGAGGGACAGCAGCCCAGAGCAGACCCAGGCACCCCCATTACTGTGGTGGATGCACTTCACAACTGAATTAGGGTCAGTTCTCTGCCAGCTCCTGGCCATTTCCTGCCAGGCAGTTCAGGATGTTCACACACAGCTTCTATATCAAACCAACACACTCTGCTGTTTACCAAACTAAGCCTATTGTGCTGAGCTGTCTGAAGGCACAGTGTCAATACAGCTGCTTAAGTGACAGAGCTCAACAAGAACCCAGTTTACTCTGACTGTTTTCTAACAGTACCTGCAAGGCTTTATTTTCTGCTAGCAAATGTAGCCAAGTTATAAACAGTAAGAGTTGGAACTGAACTTATTTGGCTACCAAACTGTTTGGACAAAGTCATGCTGCTAAAGCTATGCCAGAAAGCATCATATATACAATGCATAATGAAAAATAACATAATTATGTCCTGTATTAAATAACTGTCTTTTTGTATACCTACATTTCACATCCCTTTTTTTTTTTCCTCCAGAACATTTTTGAAGACATTTACATTAATGGATACTTTATTTGTGATATGACTGTGTAGAGCAGCTCAATGACCATTCTCAGCTGTACAGAGATTATCATGACATCTTTTGAAATGATTGTTCCAAGTCCCACAGCCACAATGAGCATTACAAAAATATGCTCACCGAGAACAAGAGACAATGCCTGATCAGAAGAGCTATCATCTCACCGTAAAAAGTTACATAATTGGATACACCTAGAATGGGCACTTAACAGGAAACAGGTCACTTGAGGGGAAAAAAAAATCATAATAGCAACACATGGTTCTCCACTGTAGAACACATGGTGGGAAAACACAGGACAGCCTACATGGTACTGGCCTTCCTGATGAACAAGAATCTCAGCTCCAAGGCTGGCTGCTGTCAATTTCCATGTAGACAATAAGGGGAAAAAAGAATTTAAGAGGAAAGAGGGCTGAGGAAGTGGCTTACATTCATCAGTTGCCGCTGTCACCAATGTGCAACAAGAAAGAGTGAACACACTACCCTGAAATTCAGCCACAAAATCCACAGACATGGTATTTTTGAAGTGTGACAAGAATATCTCAAGAACTTGCAAAAGGAAAGGCAAGGATGGGGATAATTCATAAGGGACCTAAATTATGTTATGTTCACAGAACAGCTACAGCAAAACATGATATTAGTTAAGATGGATCCAGACTTTAGGGTAAATTCATTCTGCAGTTAACCTGGGATTTATTTCACTTCTTCCACCTACAATCACATTTGGAGGCATTAAGGTAATTTATCTAAGGTATAAATTTGTCTGAGGTATAGCACACAGCACAAGCTCACTTAATTCTAGTAGGAACTGCCCAATTTGCTATAAGAATGCACAGAGAGGAAGAGTCATTCAAATACCTCCTTTCAAAAAAAGAAACCAAAAAACCTCAACCCAAAATCCTCCTAGAGGTAACTGGGAAAATCCTATGTTGTCAATACAAAGACAGTTGAAACATGTCTACATGTAATACACAGGGAAGTTCAGGAACAGTGGGACAATCATCAGACAATTTCACTTAAAAAGGTGTTTCTGTTTGGCAAGGGGATAATTAAGTAATTAAAATTAAGCATTTTCCCAGATAATAGTTTTTATCAGCTATTCTTTCTTTATGTACCTTGATTTCACAACAAAAATATGTGATTGTTACCCAGTGCTAGAGATTGGAAAGGCCAGTAATGACAGGAAACCATGTCATGATTGGATTACTTCCCTTCTTCTCCCAAAAAAAGCTCTTCTGATCTGTTGGAATATACTGTCACATTTTGATTTCTGGCTGTAATACTAAGAAATTATTTCAGCATCCATCACTATTCTGCTTTATTATAGCAATTTCTTCTTGAAGTTTTAGCATCAAGAAAGTCAAACTGGAACAATAAAAGCTGCAACCCCCATACTTTCTTTTTGTAGAGTGCAATCTAAGCAGTAAGCACTTCGCATAAAAACGATCACTGGCAAGACTGGATCATTAACTCTTAAAAAGTTGTACTCCTGTATATTCTTACCTCCACTGCTACACTGCTTCTCTGTGAAAACAATCTGTTCTCACCTTACTACCTTCTAGCCCAGCGAAAAATGAAAGAGTGGCTTCACAGAAATCATCTCACAGCTTTCTCTTCCTCTCCCAGCAGGAAAAGCATTTACACTGCCTGGCAAAAAAAGCTGCTCACCCCAAATAATTACTTATCAACCAACCATCCCAGTCTTTACGTGCTCAAAGACTCTGGTGAACTCACCCCGATGTCTTCATCACTTTGTATGAGCTGTGAATGTCCAAGGAGACGCCTCTTCAGTATAGGTTCCACCAGGGTAAGGTACACCATGTACAGAAGAAGTAGGCCCAGAATAGACAGGTATATGATGATTGTCACCTACATAATGCAAGCACACTTTATGCCAAGATTGGGACACCTCCCCCCCAGCCTCACAACAGGCAGCAAGGACCAAAAGATGAGTACAGGCAAAGTTTGATCTTTGGCAGTGTCACCAGATGACTTAAAATCCAGAAAGAGAGGAAAACCAAGAAATTACAACATGGTATTAAAAGGGTTTGGGGCAGCTCGAAACAGTGAGACCTTGCAAAGACCCTTATGCTATCCCTCTTAAAACAATTCAGTGTTATAAAACCTCACTTCCACCAAGACAACTGCTCAGCCTGGCCATTAAACAGGTGACAAATTTGGGGCATCACCCAGTGATCTCCCATTCTCTAGCACAAATCTGCATTCAGTCACCAAGCAAAACAGGAAGGCAAAACAAAATACGAAACTTCTAAATTCCCAAAATAAAGTAGTCGTGTTGTCGAAAACCAAAAGATACACTGCAGTCTATTCACACCAGTCCAGGCCCCAATGGCTCCCATGGGGCAAGAATGTGAGGAACACATAAAACATCTGTTAGAACAAACATGGATAAAGAAAATTTATAGTAAGCAAGTAAGGCAGCTGAGTAATAAGAGGCCCTCTGAAATAACAAGGAAAACAAAGCCCAAAGCTTGACAAAATATCTTAGAACACTCAGAATTTTAGCAAGGTGGGAAGTCTGATCTCAAAAGGGGAGATCTTCAATAAAGGGTATCGGGTTGACTTCTTCAGCTAAAGTTTAATGCCATTGTTACTGCTCAAGATTGTGAGCAACTACTACCAAAAAAAGTTACATTTTAGGCTGCCTTAGAAAAGTTTTCCCTTTAATAACAGTATTTCTCTGAAAGACAACAGACATATTTACTAAACAGTTGAAGCTTTTAGTATATGCCAACAGAATTACATCGCTTACCTTAATTGTGACTGAGCTTCTCTCCTCATATTTGCACTCACAACGTAAACAATATGCTTCTACATCGGGTCCAGGGACAGGCATAGGCTCCACCACATGGAGACAATCACTGAGGAAACACAGAAACTGCCCAGTCAGTTTTGAGCTGGCTTTAGCTGGGCTGTTCCACTCTGCTGCAGGAGCTGAGAAGCCACCTTTGCTTAAGTTCAGCTGTTCTAAACTGAAGGTATAAATAAATCCCTACGCCACAGTTATTTCACTTAAACGAGAAATTCAGCTACTGACAAGCTGCTAAACAAGTTTTAAGATCTTTCTAACTCAATACAGTGCCTTCATTTTTCAGTGGAAGTATTAAAGCTCTTAGCAGAACAAGTCCAAGGATATGAATCCAACACAAATGCATCATTTGACACTGACATCATGGATAAAAGTAAATTCCAGCTACTAACTCCACTTCTTTCTTCACCATACTCAAAAGAGCTTTATTCCATCCTTTCAATGTCTGAAGGGAGATTAGCCTCTCTTTGACATTCATGAACTCAATTCCTTTTTTCTTGTCATCACGAGGTAGAGACATTGAAAAAAAAAAAAAAAGGAAGTCAGATGGGTTGTTTCTCTAAGCAGCAAGATGGTGAACAATGAGCATTCAGCTTTCAGCAAAAGCATTTGACTTAAAAGATTACCAAATGTAAGTCAGTCCCCTGTGGAAAACCCTGGCTGACAATATCATGGGTGCTCTATACCACAGCACTAAAATCCAGCTGCCATGAGACAACTGCTTCCAACAGCAACTTACATAATGTTGGTCTTTCTGCTGTCTCAGGGTGTTATTCAGAGTTCAATCCCCCAGGGTCCCTGCAGAGCACTGACAGAACCAAAGTCCTGTTTCACCTTTCCCCTGGTTACCTCAGTGTTGGCACAGTCAGCAGCAGGTAGTGAAACAAAAGGCCTGGAGTGACAGCAGGAGCCTGGGACTCAACACTCTACTGGGCTAAATTACAACACTGCAAACACTCAGCCAGGCACCAGCTCATCTCTCCTGTCTTCCTTGTATTTCTTCCTCATAGCTGCAACTGCTGAGCGCCACCTCACAGCCTCTGGAGGGGCGTGGAGGGTTTGTTTTTCTCATTTATGTGAAAGCAGAACTGCACTCTCCTGTGTGGAAGAATGCAGCATTCAAGCTACAAAAATCAAAAATATATGCAAGGTACAATATATGCAATTGCTGTTCCTATGACCGAAAGCTTGCATCAATACACTGCACAAGTATAGCAGAACTCTTGTATGTTGCTTAACTACAGTAGTACATCTGTTACTGAGAAGATAAGAAATATTAATATCAGCATTTTTTCTTCTCCAAGTCGGTGTTTCGAGTTGCTAGAAAGTGCAAAATCTACTGGAGCCTCAACAGTTCCTAAATGATGAGATGGTTTTCAAGAGCTGAGCAAGCAAAGACAATATGCCCAAGTCCCAGTTCCAGGTTTGTGCTCCCTTGCCTTTACACCATTCCAAATCACTGGATTCAGAATACACCACTTTCTTTCCTTCTACTACTTCCAAGTCTAAATAAACAACTAAACATGCAAGCAACCAAACCAAAGCAGAAGACAGGGCAAAACCTACGGGGTTGAAGCCTTGTCCCTTGCTACAGCTGAACTCTGGAGTACTTTTGAAAGAGAAGCTCCAGAAAGATATGGAAATGCTCTACTTCTTCCTGGCACCAGAGGAGATCCCTATGTAATCACCACAGGGCAAGAATTTCACCAATAAGATTTATTATCATTTTACATGTGCCACACACACTCACCAGTCTTTCTGTGAAACATTTTTGTTGTAAATATGGCCTGAATGGTCCTTGTAAGGAGGGCAGATGCATTTACACCGGACATCCTCAGAATTCTGAAAGTAAAGTAACAACATGCTTAGAGCAAATTATCCTCAGTTACTACACTAGTTATATTATCAGAGGTCCAGAAAGCATTCTTCACATAATATATGAAATATTCAACACAAACGACTTGCAAGTACCTTTGAACCATCTTACTCAGGACTTCCTACAAGTGTAAGAACAACCGTTCAGAATTACTAAGCGAGTAGAGCAATTTGTCAAATAACACTGTTCATTGAGATAGAAACACATTCTCAAGGGAAAAAAAAACGGAGTTTAAGCTCATTCCTCTTTTTAAGAAAAAGCACACATGCAGGAATTGCTGATGTTGGTTACTCAACTACCCAGCTTACGAGGACAGCTGCTTAGCAGACACAGTGATCTGTTTAAAATGAATGAAAGAATACTAAACCTAAACTTATTTTAGCATATAATAAGAGACAAAGGATAAACGTGGCTTATCTACACTCCACAGCAATTTCTAGTGGCATTACAAAAGAATGTGTGAACAATGATTGGTAATGAACTTCTACACTGAACAGCCAAGTCAGAGTAACACTAAGTGGGTGTAGGTCAGTTGGAAAACCTTGACTGCATTAGCACAGAATCACAGAAAGGTTGGGGTTGGAAGGGACCTTAAAGATCATCTAGTTCCAACTCCACTGCCACAGATAGGGACACCTTCCACTAGACCAGGTTGCTCAAAGCCCCATCCAACCTGGCTTTGAACACTGCCAGGGTTGGGGCATTCACAACTTTTCCGTGCAACCTGTGCCAGTGCCTCATCACTCTCACAGAGAAGAATTTCTTCCTAACATCCAATCGAAACCTGCCCTCTTTCAGTTTAAAACCACTCCCCCTCATCCCGACACTACATGCCTATATAATCAGTTCTCTGTCTCACAGATTCCAGGTACTGCAATTAGGTCACCCCGGAGCCTCCTCTTTTCCAGACTAAACAATCCCAATTCCCTCAGCCTTTCCTCACAGGAGAGGTGCTCCACCCCTGTGATCATCTGTCATGGCCTCTCCTGGACTCGCTCCAACAGGTCCATCTCCTTCCTGTGCTCGGGACCCCAGAGCTGGATGCAGCACTGCAGGTGGGGTCTCAGGAGAGCAGCGTAAATATACACCGTGGTCTACACACTATATACCAAACCGCTTCTGGTCTCGCCACAGAGAAGTCAAACAGCTGATTACCATTAAAAAGGAGAAAATTCAGACACGCGGGTACTCTGAGTGTGGAAGACACGGCGTTCTCTGCCCGTCACAGAGAACTACGGTAATAGTCCCAAATATTAACGCAGAAGGACCAACAGCAGAGCGCTTGCACTCAGCGCAGGTGAGGCGGCCGGAGCCGGGTGAGGCCGGGCAGCGACCGCGGAGCCCCGCGCTGGAGCTGCGGCGGGCCCGGGGCTCAGCCCGACCCAGCCCCGGGAACAGCAGCTCCATCTCCTCCCGTAGTTCTGTGTGACGGCGTCCCCGGGCACCACGGCAAAGCGACATCAACGGCTCCGAGCGCACGGCGAGCGCAGGAACCGGGCCTGGCGCCGAGGCCGCGCCGCCGGGCCCTGCTCCTCCGCCGAGCGGGGCAGGGCAGCGNGGCCGCCATGTCGGGCCCCGCCGCTCTGTGGCCGCTTTATCGCCGCTTGTCGCCGCCGGGCCGCCGCCGGGCCCCCGCCGCCATCACTTCCGCCTGCCGCCGCCCTCACGTGGGGCGCCGTCCGCTCGCAGTGGCGGCCCCGCGGGAACGGCGGCGCCGCACCATGGTTCCGGGGCGCGGGCCGGCCGGCACAAAAATATTCCCGGAAACATGGAGTGATCAGGATTGTAAGAGACTTCCAAGACCATCCAGTCCAACCACCAATCCAGCACTGTAGCCACTAAACCATATCANCAGGAACCGGGCCTGGCGCCGAGGCCGCGCCGCCGGGCCCTGCTCCTCCGCCGAGCGGGGCAGGGCAGCGCCCGCACGAAACCACCGGCCCCGGCCTTCCCCTGCAGCCGGCCGGGCAAGAGTGAGGCCAGGAAGGCGGAACGACCCGCGGGAACCGAGTGCCCGGCGGGGGCGGCGGCGGAGGGAGGGAGNCCCTTGAACATCTCCAGGGGAGGTGACTCTGGGCAGCCTATTCCAATGCCTGACCATGCTGACAGTGAAAAAACGTTTTCTAATATCTAACCTGAATATTCCCTCTCTCATCTTAGGGCCATTTCTTCGGCTCCTCTCACTGCAGGCACGGCAGAAGAGACCAGCCTCCGCCTCACTGCACCCTCCTTTCAGGCAGGTGTGGAGAGCGATGAGGTCTCCCCTGAGTGTGCTCTTCTCCGGGTTAAACAAACCCATCTCCCTCAGCCACTCCTCACAAGACATATTTCCTAAGCCTTTCAGAAGCCTTGTTACCCTTCTCTGGACACACTTCAGTATCAACATGTCTTTTTTTAAAGAGGGGTTAGGCTGATGGGCCTGTAGTTCCCCCGATATTGGAATATTGGAATGGGTTGGAAGTGACGATTCTAGTGACACTCTAAATGAGGTGTGTGAGCAGTATATAATCCAGGTTTTACACATCTGAACATACAGTTATATAAATCCTCATGCATTTTATAGACAGCTGTTTCTCTGAGAAGACATCACTAAAATCCAGCAATGTTTCCCATTTGTCATGTGGTTGTTGATTATTTCCACCCAAAAGCTGTGTTCAGCTTCTTGCAGAGGGCAGCCAAACTTGGCGAGAAGCAGCATTTCCAGCTGTGGTCCTTAAGACCTCGTAGACTATGAGTCCTCTCTACTTGTGTAGGGACCCCAAATCCACCAGATGCTGCCAGGGCTGGATCCAGCCTGTCCCTGGAACAGCAGCCACTGCTGAATAAGGGTTTGAGCCCAGCCTGGGAAACAGCTCAGGCTCATCTCAGCTCCTCTGACCCCTTCACAGACCGACAGCAGGCTGTGTGACTCAGCCCATTTATTCCTTCTCCTCCTTTCCATATCTTCTGCCTTTCTTGTAGCCATTCTGGTATGGGAAGGGAACCTACAGGAAAAGTGGAGAGGGGCTGTTTACAAGAGCAGGTAGTGACAGGACAAGGGGAATGGCTTCAGAGTGAGAGTAGGTTTGGATTAGATATTAGGAGGAAATTCTTTACTGTGAAGATGTTGAGGCACTGGCACAGGTTGCCCAGAGAAGCTGCGGATGCCCTATCCTTGATAGTGTTCAAGGCCAGGCTGGATGGAGCTCTGAGCAGCCTGGTCTAGTGGAAGGTGTCCCTGCCCGTGGCAGGGGGATTGGAACTAGGAGGATCTTTAAGGTCCCTTCCAACCAAAACCATCCTACGGTTCCATGGTTCTCTGTCTAAACTGCTCAGCAGCAAAACTGAACATGGCCAAAAGCTGCTCTGTTTCCCCTCTCCCTCCCCAGCCCCCACTTGGTGGCTGTAATTTCATAATCCTTTCGATTCAATAGACTTTTCAACTGCGCTATTCACTCCTTCCTAATACAATAGGTTGTGTAATACTCGCAGTGCATCAGACATGTCGGGGAAGGAGCTCGAGTTACTATGGAAACACAAAACACCTTTATTTAAAATTCAGGGAAAATTGCCAGCAGACTGTAATGAGCGTACATCAGGTTTCAGCCTTAGCAAAACAATTGGTCTATTTAATGACTGTATCTGCAATGAAAGTGTTTTGAAGCGTGACGGTGGCTCTGTGTCTTCCCCACCACCCACAGCCATAGTCTACGATGGGCAGATTGACTGCTGAGTTGAAAAACATGCTGAATCTTTAGAAAAACACGGATCACATTTTGAGCTGAAGTAAACAATATGCAGTTTCAGAGGCATCACTGCCTTTGGAAGAGTTTGGTGTAGGAAAAGAGAGCCTGATAAACTAATTTTTTAACCCAATCAGAGAGGTCTGATACACAGGTAATAAATGCACTTTTATTTGGGTGGTTGGAACAGCCTTTGGGACCTTCAAGCCCAGTCTTGGAGTTCCCTCAAAGCCAGGAACACCAAAATAAAGAAACGGGAACTTGTGAGCCACAGGCTCTTGGTGCAGCAGGAGGTAAAGGTTACTTCTTCCAGATGAGTCTATTCTTCCCCTAGAAAACAGTAACAAGTGGTTAAGTAAGCAAAGCTCCTGAGTGAATTAATAAGAGAAGATCCCTGGGAGTTTCTGTCTTAAAATTTAGATTTTTTTCAGTTTTGTTTCCACTCTTCTTTTTTGGTGTATTTGTCAGCACACCAGTATCAGAAGCAATATTGTTAAAGTACAGTTTTAAAAAAAGAGGAAAGGAAGCTAAAAAACGTATACAAAAGTTGATTTTATTAAATGGTTGCCATGAGCATAATTGCTTTTCAGCTTGCTAATCTTCCAGAAGGGCTGAAGATGTGTTTCGTCTTCAAGAGAGCTCTCACTGGATCATCAGTGGAGTCTGAGCTTTAGTGGCAGCAGGCTGCTCCCTGCACTGCTAACTCTGTCCTTACTGGACCAATCCTCTTCAAGTTAATGGAGCTGAGCTCTCTCATCTCATGTGCTTTTTAAAAATAACACGCACCGTGCTTTAACAACAAGATTTGTTTGAGAGTTGTGAGTATGCACTGGCCCCTCTAAGCTAAACCTGGCACTTTGCTGCCAGTGCGCTGTGTTGAATCAGAGGGTTTGCAGTTTTGTGGTTGCTCTCATGTTTGTCTCCATTATCAATACTCACACACCAAGCACCCCAGAGAGCTGCTGGCAGTGCCTTTGATCATTCAAAGGCTCTGCCTCTGAGGCTGTGGGCAGGGGGGAGCCCTGGTCCCCCCCGGCCATGGCGGGGTGAGGCATGGGGTGCATCCCCCTGGGCTACTGGGACACAGCCTGAACTGGGCTTTTGGGAACAAGAATCAAGGCTGTGCCACAAAGACACAGCACAGGCTGTGCATCTCTAGGCATTGGGCAGGGCAGCTGCTCCAGGGGCACATCTTTCCTGCTCAGTCATCTTACAAAAATAGCTTAAAAAGAGCTTTATATCTAGGCATTATACGTGCAGAGTGAGCTCCTGCATTTCCTTTCCTGTTGCGGGAGTCTTCCCAAAGCCACACGGTCTCTGTAGCCAGCCATGCACTAAGCTGTGCCTCTGCTCCTCCTTACTGTGCTGCACTGGGTCACTTGTGAATAAGAGTGTTTTAAAAGCTTTTCTCTGCAAAGTACCTTTATGCTCTGTGGTGGTTACACAGGACTCTGCTGCGCTGTGTCAAACAATTGGTGTAGAGCTGCTTCACACTCTGCAGCTGAAGGGGCCTTCACTGTCACGGGGTGGATGTTCCTCAGGGCAGGTAGGGATGCATGCTATTTACCATAATTTAAATCATCCACATTATGATTATTTTTTACTAATGCAAATTACCATCTTTTTATGTCAGTTCAGCCTATTCACATTCAGAACTTGCCTGGCTTCCCTTTGTTTTCCCAGCTGAGAAAATCTTTCATTTTCAACAATGATATAAAAGAAAAATCTGAGGGGATTATGTAAATAAGTGATTAAATCAGCACTTCTGCACTTACTGCCAGCATGAAAGTCGTGTGACATTTGCACAGAAGAAAAACAAAGTAAATGCAGATTCTTTTTTTGTCTATTTCCTACGTTAGAAAATTAAAATGATGGCAGCACTTCTTGTCACAGCAGCCTTTACTTAGCAAAGAAACATGGGAAGAGATTAATTACAATGTCAGTTGCTCTAGGCTAAAGAGAAATTCACCTTTCAGCAGATTGGTCATCAGCATCTATCTGAAAATGTTCTGTCACTGGTATTGCATCCCTTCAAATAAACAGCACCGTTTTGTCTCATGAGTTTCTGTTTTGGGCCAAAACCACAGTGGCTCAGTTCCAGTCTAGCTGCTATTCTGGCCTCGTGGTCTTTGATCTCTGGAGAATACAAAGAGAAATCAATGCCAGTGGGGTGGATGGGGTACAAGGCTTACAATAAAACAAGCTCTCCAAATCTGGTTCATCTCAGAGCCCCATTACATTACAGTAATGCAATGTAATGGCTCGTGGCTTCCTTCCATAACCGAGGCATTATTTTGCAATCTGCTGTCAGGAGTTATGTAAAGCCTTTCACAGCAGAAATGCATGCATATGGAAAGGGCAAGCTGGGCAAGCTGTTTGCCTCTGTATTTCTATATTTGTATTGATATTTATGATATGAAGCAAATGGAGGGAAGTGCTGAAAGAGCTGTGCATTTATTTTATCTTTCTCTCTCAGTGAATCCACTCCTGACTTTTCTGCAGGCTGTGAGAGTTCAAGGTCCCTCTCTGTTAATGCAAGGTCAGTCAGGGCTCTCACACACTGCAGCAGCTGAGTCCCCACATCACATACGTGGGGAGCACGCCGTGCTCTGTGTATGGTTTCAATTTGTGACATATGTCATGCTCTTCTCAGCACAATTCCAGCTGCATGTCCCTTCCTTCAGCAAAGGAGACATGCTGCAAATACGTGGAACAGCAGCTTGTAGGTGAGACAGCAGCTTCAGCTCTTCAGCCACTATCTGTAAGTCCACAACTCTGGCTTCATCCCTTGCAGCATGAAGAACTGCTTCTGCGTTTGTTTGTTCAATCCAAAACTTATAAATAGCCCCTGCCAGCCCTGACCCAGCAAGACCTCAGATGCCCTGCATGTGTTGCTCATGGGAGAGACAAGGTCAGTGCTGCTCCACACACTTCGTCTGCTGCTCCTTGTTCTACCCCAGAGAGCTTTTGCTAGAGACATGGAGGCAAACATGCCCAAAAAGGAACCACAGTTTCTTCCTCATACAGAGTAATCCACTAGGATTACTTTAATAAATTCACGCTTCCTGTTTTATATTCAAAGGGATCAGCACAAGAGGTAACATGACTATGAATCCAGAATGTGCTCCACTGAGTGCAAGCCATTTCATTCCAATCTTTGCTGCAGCCTGCATGGAAATACCATAGCCAGGGACATAGATAGGTTAAAGGCAAGGTAAGATTATGTTTATGATACAAGTCCAAGTGTTTTTGTGGCAAAGTTTATAATTACTTTCCTCAAACTTGTTGCTAAGCAGAGGGGCTTTCAATACCCTCAGCAAGAAAACTGGGAATCCCTCCATGCATTGGCTCCATTTTCTTCCCTTCCCTGCTATTTTGGTCACTTTTCCAAGGCACGTTCAAGCAAGCCCTGGATGGCTGCGGGCCCCTCATTCACACTTTGGTGTGGGTAGGAAATGAGGAGTGTTCACTCAGCGCCTTGCTGCCCTGGGTCAGCGGCAGCAATGCAGTTACTCTGCAGATGCCTGCTTTAATTAGGAGATCTTTATTTTGCCAGCAGACCTGGGCAAGGCAGAAATGAAAGCTTGGAGGTAATGAATTGCATTTTGCTCTGTTAGCCTTTTTTCTGTTAGCATCCTCAACCTCTGTCCGATCTTGTCTTACCTATTGCATTTAATTCTGCTTCCACTGGTCTCTGTGGTGCAACGTTAACAATATTCTTTCTCTTTTAGATACATATCCCTAATAATTGAAAAAGCAGGAATCTCTGTATTCTTTATCCAGGAAACCATTCACTACTATTGCTTGTCCCTAGCAACCACAAAGTATTTCTTATAAAGAAAATCCCAACAATTCCGCATACATAGACCTGCCCAGAGAAGGTAAGCTGCATTCAAAGACACCATCCTGCAAGGTGAGTCAGATACTTCCGATGACCACAAATATTGACACTCTGGCCATATTTTGTATTCTGAGCTTGCCCACCAGGGTGAAGTACTCACTGACCAGGATCAAACCCTTTGTCTGCTACCATTAACCCTTATGGATGCCAGATTCACAGGCAGTTAAAATGTGCCCAAACACAGCATAAAGTCATCCACTCAAATCAGGAATGACACCGCTTTCACACAAAGGGAGGTTCTGGCCCTTGCATTTCATTCAGGTCCAATCTCTGCTGGAGACAACCTGAGAGCTGGCTCTCCCAGTGCTGCAAACAGCATCGATTTTGTGCCACCGCGCTGCCAGCGCTTGTGTGGAGGGTGCGGAGCAGCGGATGCCCTACTTGCTTCGTTCCCATGACAACACCCTGCAAAGCAGCTCCTGCGAGCTTCCCCCTGACTGCCTCATTGCACCCGACAGCGTGCCCAGGCTCCGACTTTCAACCCAGACAACGCCTCTTCCTTTAATTACCAGAAAGCCTTTTCCAAGGAAGAAAGATCTGTTTGAAATAGCGGTGTTTTGATCGTCAGAGCAGAGGTATTAAGCTCTCCACCACGCAGACATGGGGAGAATGGCTGGGTTTGCCATTCATGCTGCACGCTGCTCCTTGGTAACGTAATCAGGAATGACTTTTGGGTTGGCTCCAGGGACTATATTCTTTTCTTCATCGATGCTGCTTCTCCTTGTATGCTGAAGCGAATTAATATCTAACAGCACTTTAAGTAACTGCTGATTTCATGTTGTAAATGGCAAGTAGCTGCTTGGACTAGTATTCTGGAGAAAACTATCTGCTTTTCTTGGAGGTGAGCCTTGTCCTGCCAGTCCTCCAAAAGCTGTGTGCCTCCTGGCATTCCATGAGCAAAGCCTTGAGATGGATCAAGCCAGCAGTTCTTCAGGCAAAACGAGCAGGAGCAAATGAGAAATATGAAGCATAAAGATGAGTTCAGGGCACTGAAGCTGGGTGGCAGAGGAGGAAAGAGGAATAAGTTCTCCTGCCTGCCAGTCCAGTAAAATGCCGTAGTGAGGTAGAGGACGATACAATTTTTGTTTTTTAGCTTTCTTTCTGTACAGATTCTAAGGTTTTCACATGCAGACTGAGATCTCAGTCTGTGGCTTTGGCTGTACCACTCTCAGTTGCTCAGTATTTGCCTCTATGGGTGAATGCTGTCATCTGGCTAGGAGGAAATCAGAATTAGGCTTGATAACCAAAAAATGGCTGAGATCTTTACTAGGACTCACCAAAAGTCCCACAAAAGGACTCCTCCAGGACTCCCCAACTGAGAGGACCTCGCAGCAGAATGCTGATATTGTTATCCTCTTTCTGGCACGTGAACAGCTCTGGGGTTGGGAAGTTCTCTGTCCTGCCATGACCATGGCCTTACCCAGGACATGTTTTGTGAGGTGTGAGTAACAGGGGCTGCCTGCACTGCACCTGAGGATGGTAACAGGCCCATAGGTGACAGCACATAACCCACCCTGGGCACTTGCCTCACCAGCAGCAACTGAACTCACTGCACCCTGGCTGAAGAGTTTTGCAGCACAGCAAAGACTCAGAATAAAATCCACTGCAAAAGCCAGTTGCCCTAGTAGACAGAAAGCATTCTATGGGTTATTGAGCTCAGGATGTCCACTAGAAGGCTGTTGTCAAAGACTGAAAATAGTTTATGCCTCAAACATTGATATAAAGTTTTAAAGAAGCTACAGCCACAGAAGCCTCCTTGAAGAACTTTGGACTGTAAGTCGAACTGCTGATTAGATTAAAGGAAACCCATTGTTCAGTCACCTCAGGCTGAGGGAAAAGTATGCATNCTGCTGCCCTTCCCCAGGGGGACAGGCCCGGCCATGCCTGCCTGGCCTGACCATATAAGCCATTAGATTCTGTGGTTTCCAGGGGGGACCTTCACCACCAAGAAGAGCAGCTGGAGAGGATCAACAGAATATCGCTGGGATCCATAGATAGTGATATTTTCCTTATTCTATCCCTATCACTCTCTTTCTGTCCTTCCCACCTATTTTCTACTTCTTTCTTTCTCTCTTCCTCTCCTTCTCTCTTCCTTTCTCTCTCTCATATCTACCATCAAATAAAACCCATTATTGTCACTGGCATATGGTCTCATTTGCACCCTCCTGGGCAGAGGAACTTCTAAAGAACCTTAATAATAATTGGATCATAGCAGCTGTTCATCCTGCTGCTGGGTGACGACAACAAATTTTTGATTTGTTCCATTGTCAGTGTTTTCCAGCCCAAGCATTTCTGTGACCCCAGCATCAGCCTGCACAGTACCTTCCACTTAACTCAATTACTGGCTCATTTGCTATTCCATTTTATTTGATCTGAGCCTTAAAGACCAAATCACATGTACTGCAAATTACACAATATCCATCTTTAACTTGGACGGCTTCAAGCAGGTGCTGAGGAACAATTAGATCACTGTCTGTTGAAGCTGCTATTTAACTAAGAAAGAAAAGACTACTCTAAATAAGACAGATGCAGAGAGAGCTCAAAGCTTGCTCATGCTGATAATGAAAATTAATCAAACATCATTAGCAGTCTCCAGAGAGTTCAGTACATCATGTGCTTCTGGTTGTTCTCTGCCTGACAAGAGCACCCACTTCTCTCAGCTCAAGGGCAGAAAAGAGATTTACTGCATCAATTAAAAGATTAAAATTTGGGGCCTTTTCCAGAGAGAGTTGGGTGGTTTTCTTTGAAAGCCATTTGGGCCAGCCCATGGCTTAGTGGTGGCGAGCAGCCAGGATCTCTGGGGAGATCAGTAAATGCATGCAGGTGATTCTACTAAGCACCCAGCCTTGCTTTTCTTCCCATAGAGTGGGATTTACCTGGAGACAGTCCATTCTGAGCAGTGCTCCCCGGGAGGCGTCTTCTACACCTAAATGTAGCTGTGATGGGTAAGCAGAATATTCCACGTAAAGGAGTTGTCAGGAGAACTGGTCACTAATACCCATCTCCTAAGGGTTATTTTAGCACACAGTTAATTCTACTTAAACCTCATGTCCTTCCTTTTGCCATCCTCTCTTCTTCGCTATCCAAGTTGCCCTAATTTTAAGTCATCAGCCTCAAAAGCTGGACACTGAGTCCATTCCATTTGTATTGTGTTTAGCATCCTGGACCCCTGGTTAGAACTTCTGAGCTTTACAACTTAGTGAGGTTTTTTGGGGATTTGTGTTTGTCGCATTTGGATCTGGTTGTTTACCCACCACCACCACTTATGTTTAAAATTTGGTATTGTGAGAATTGTAGGGAAAGTGAATAACTGACCTTGCTGGTTGAAGATGTGTCAATTCGGGCTTAAAAATCAAGAGAAAAGACTAAAAGAGTGAAAGAAGCTTGAGGTTTGTGTTTGCACGTGAGCACATAGTGATGCAGACCTGCAGCCCTCCCACAAAGCCGTCTTAGGGCTGGTGCATGTTATCCCTTCATCCTGTCATGCAGAATCCTGAGGGCTCCTCTCCTGAAGCAGGGCCTTGGGGACTGACCCTTGGGCCTGACCCACTGCCCTCCCTGCAAATGTGGCTGTTTGCAGTGCCAAGGATGGGGCCGTGCCTTTGCTGTGCCTGGCCTCTGCTGCGTTAGCTATCTGTGACCCTCAGGAACAAACAAGACATATTTTTCTCCTAAAGCAATAAGAGGTGCATCTGGATCACCTTAACTTGATTTGGGATGGTAAAGAGCGGAAGTGAAGGGAGAGCAACTGATGTGGGGTCACTGTCATCAGAGTCTTCTAATACAATTTTTGAATGAGAGCATCCTATTAACTCCCTGTGTACAGACTACAGTGATTCATTGTGCTAGAGCTTTCTCCAAGCAGCTTTTTTCCAGCTGCCACTGTGCTCAGATGCACTCTGGATAGGTACAGGTGAACCCGGTAGGCACTTCCTAGCTGTTAGAACATTGACCAGAACGATAAGAGAGACACATCTCAGCCCTCACAGCTAAACCTGAGATCTTCACCCTGCTCACTACTTCATTGGAAGCCACTGAACAGGACATTGGAAGGTGGCTCGTGACCTTAATATCACAGCACAGGCAGCAGAAGGAAGGAGATGCCAGGCAGAAGTTTTCTTGCAAGAAAACGTTGTCTCAGTTGGAGCAAATTTAGCTGGGGGAATGCTAAGCTGTAAATGCCAAGTTAATTAGTCCTCATGCATACTTTGTTTTTAAAAATACACTGTCATCTCCTGAAGGAACAAGAGCCCATTTCCCCTTCTGTTAGCCTTAAAAGTCAATCTGAAAAATGCCATTGAAGTCTAAACCAAGAAGCATCACGATGCTTTCAGTAGAGAAGCGCTCTGTGAGTAGGAGCTTAAAATCCACAGATTTCCTCTCTAAGCCTGCCGAACCAGAAGGCTGCACAGCCTTCCCAGGGCACATCTCTCAGCAGACCCACTTCACTGGATTCTCATACGACCGCACTATTGAGGCCCAGTTTCTTTGTTACACCAGCTCCAAGGCACATTTTGCCCAGTTATGGGTTTTCTCCCTCCTCACCAGCAACCAAAAAGGCTAGTGGCAAAGTCCTCATCACTTTTCATGTGTCCTGATCTCTACTGGCCTGGATAAAACCAGGTCACTGGGCTGCAATGCACTCATCCTGGGCTTTGTCTTCCACCCAGGAATTTTGAAATGGTTTTTTGATTTGCGATCTAGGAAAAACCAATTATTATCTCCCAATTACATTTTTATTTTCAAATTAATAGCCAGTGCCGTCTGGTGTTGTACAGTTTCTCTTGGCCCCTGTTCTCCATGACTCAGTATGTTTTGCATCTCTCAAGTGCCTGATCACTCGCCTGATCACTCCATGTGATCTTGTTTGTGGAGGAACAGAGGACTGAGATTTACAGCAACACTTTAAAAGATACCAGTTTTCTCACTGAGGTCGCAGTTCTCAATACTGCTCCTTCCCTCACTCAGTATTTTTCAATGCTGCCTTTGCCAGCATTGCCATTGAGATGCTGCCCAGCTGGCAACACCTGGAACATTTGAAGGCCAGCTGAGCAGCCCTGGGTTGCAGGTAACAGTGATACTTGGCCCTGCCTACCTTCTTACAGCAGAGAGAGATTTTAGGTGGCTGGGTCCAAGTTTCCCTCCCCAATCTTCCTGTTAGCCCTCTCTTAGTGCTCCATCCCCTGCTAGGAGCATCTGCTGCCTTTCTCCTGGCATCAAGCCAGGGCACTGGCTTTCTGCAGCCCCTGTGTCACCCGTGGGGCTGCTGCCAGCAGGAGCACAGGGACCCGGCAACACATTGCCCCCCAGCACGGTCCCTGCACTCCAGCCCAGGGCCAAGCACAAGCCAAGCCAAGCACAGCCAGCTGGATAGCACAGCACAGGGTCTGTGCAGGCTGTGCCACCCCACAGGCAGTGAAACCGCAGAGGCACCTCAGATTGTTAGGCAGTGGTTTCCTCACCTGCGGTAGCTCCACTGAAGGGAGGAGGTTGTTTCTCCTGGTCTCTGAGGAAGAGAGGTGAGAGGAGGTGAGCAGTAAATCAGTGCTGGCCCTGCCATGGTCCAGGGGGAACAGGTGGAGACACAAGGGGCCGAAACAGCATTAAGAGCTCCCCACCTTCTGCAGAACCCCCACCTGTTTCTGGATACTGGGCGAGTTTAGGTTTAGTGAGCACATAACTTTGCACCACTTCCCCTTGTGCGAGCCGAGGCGCTTTTCTGGAGAATCCAACTGCGTCTCCCTGCGGGGGCAGCCACGAGCCCCAGGCATCCATCCTACCGCGTTCAAAAGGCGGAGAGAAAGTCCCTGCAGCTTCCCCCCCAGCTAGTTCTCCTGCTGCCGTGGCTTCCTGTTATTCCTAAACTCCCGATATTTTTAGGTTATCGACTATCTTCACACCCACTTTGGGAGCGATGAAATCTCATCCTGGGGAAGTGGTGGCAGCACCACTCTAGTAACAAAATCATTAAATCAATTGGCTTTGCAGCAAAGCCATCTCTGGTGAAATGTCACTGATACCTGCAGTGTCATCGCCAGAGCCTGCAGCCTTTCGTCAGCCGTGTGGTTGTTAACAGAGGAGGAGGAGGAGGAGACCAGCTGGGCTACGGCCAGCAGTGCAGAGCCCATGGAAAAGAGAAAAAAGAGGAATCTCAGCTTAGGAAAAGGAGCGGACTTTCAGTTGATGGAAACCTGATACTTCACCTCAGCTGATGTTTGTCCCACAAAATAAACCCAGCAATATACAGCCCCAAGGCATATGTTTATATAGAAATAAGTCATCAAGTTATTTGCTTCTGAGACATAAGTCTTAGATTTGTTTTCACAATATGGTGAGCATCACTTTATCATCAGTAATAGGAAAGCCCGTAAAAAAGGACTTCCCTGGAGAGCTGTTAGATAACAGATTACCCTGGAGATAACTGTGAAGAGACGCCCCAGCAGGTCTCATCTAATCAGCTGCTCTGCTGGTAGAGGTGATGAAAAATGTTGGTGGATCTCAGCAGGACCCAAAATGCATGTGAGTGATTGCTGCAGGGCTACTCCTGGCAATGACCTCTGACTTCCCACTTGGATCAGCAGTAGGTGCTGCTGCGGAGTGGCCAGCCCAGAAGGAGTTAATTAGCAAATGTGGTGGAAGGAAGTGGGGTTGTGTGGCAGCCCAGAATACTCCTCGGACTGTACAGGGGGGTCTGGAGCTATGCCAGACAGTTTCGGAACTCGAGACAAAAGCACAGAACTCTATGCTTGAGCCGTGTCATCGGAGAACGCTGCCCACATTGAGAGATGAAATGCAAAATAGAAAGAGAGTGTGTAATTAGCTTATCTTATCACTGGGTGAATATAGGTTTTAGATTTATGGAGGTATGAGAGAAAAAAGTTAACATGGAGGGCAAAGGGCGGTGCCCTTCCCCTTCCTCTTTCTCCTCTCCCCTCCATCTTCTGCTGTGATGATGGTGATGGGCATTGGTGGAGGTAGCACTGTCATGTTAAGAAAAGGTAAAAATTAATTGGAAAAATTAATTAAACAGTTATATGTTGTAAAACTTGGTTGGTTTTCCTGAAAGAGATAAAAAGGTAAAGACAGCCTTCTCAGGCGTCATTCCTGCTGTGAATTTTGGCGGAGCGGGTCATGCTCTCCCTGCTCCAGACACTGAGAGATAAGAAACAATAAACAACTTGAACACGAATCCGCAGAAGTGTCCAATCTCTTGGCTCAGGCTTGGGACTTTTTAAGATCAAGAAACAGCCATAAAAAACACCAAAAAAGATAAATAATAGGGTTGTGGGGAGAGCTCCACTCTGCAGCCCCAGGGTGCTCCTCCTCTGCTGCTGCCTGCCCACACGCCCTGAGGTGTGTTACTTGCAATGAAGCACAGACATGAATTGGGAGCCGCTCTCCACCAGATCTCCAGGTCTCTGAAATTTTCAGCAGGTGATGATGCCTTACCCACATGGGCCATCTTAATTGCAGGGGCCCAAGCATCAAGACCCTGCATGTTCCACCAGCTTTTGAAGCTCTGCCATGGGCTCACCAAGATTCTCTTTAATGTCTTCTTCTTTGTGTGGTTTGTCTCGGCTTTAGGCATGACCAAAATGAAGACAAGACATGGTCTTGGAGGGAGCAAAGATGTTTTGTCCCACCATGCTCTGCTGACCGCATGAGAACAAGGGACAGTGCTTTGGCCAAGGAGCAGCTGGCTCGCTTTCCCTGAGGCTGCTTGGGAAGGCGGTTGTGCTTCCCCCCACCTGTGAGATGTTTGTGTGCAGCATGACAATGTTAACCAGGTGAATAAAACATTCAGCAAAACCTTCTACCACCCCAGAAGCTTCTCATAATATCCTCTCACAGCTGTCTCTTTATCTCCTGAGTCCTCCTTATCTCAGATGGCTGCAGGCATTGCCCTCTTCTCTGCCCCAGCCACCTGGCAAGAAGCAGCAGGTCCCTTGGTTACAAGGCCTTTCTGCAAACCCATGTCAGGGAGAGGGTGCCAAAGGGGCACAGGCACTTGGCTGTGCTGGAGAGGAGCAGGAGCAAGCACCCAGGGTTTGCTGAGCTGCGCTGCAGCACTCAGCTGCTGTACCATTTACCCCTGGCACCATGCAAGTGCTTGATGCAGAGATCTGATATTGCTTCCTATGTTCTATAATCCCTCTACACTGAGGTGAACGCCTGTCTCCTACAGCAGCTGTCCAGTCCTATAGAGGTCCTGTTCACAGGAGCCAGCTCTCAAGGGCTGCTAGCTCCAGGGCTAGCCCTGCTCCGTGCAGAAGGGATGGAATTTTGCCCATTGATTTTCCATTTGCGTGTGCTGGGACTCTGATCTCCAGTGTCAGGAATAGCCTGAGTAAATCTAGAAACCTGTAGCAGCTCCAGGAAGCACGAGACGTTGTTTTTGCCTGTACATTGATCCTTCTCTTTCTTTCTCCACTTCATTGCTGGAGCCTGGTTTCTTTCCTCCCTCAAAGAAAGTGCCAGCCCAGCATTGAGGAGAGCCAGTTTTACTGGGCTTGGAGTTGAGGAGAGCCAGTTTTACTGGGCTTGGAGTATTGCTGCTCCACCAAAGGTTGTTGCTGTGAGACTTGGAGTGGGTGAAAGGATAGCTTCTCATCAGTAAGACAGAGCTCAACTACTGCTGAAGCAGCCTAAAGCCCATCCAGGCAGAGACAGGAAGTCCCTAAATCCAGATTCAAAGGTTTGGGGAAGATCCTCATCTCTGTGGCCACTCGCCTCACCTCTCTCGTGTTCTGGCCTCTTTCTTCTCCCAGCTTTCCAGAGTTTACAAAGGATTTTCATATCCACCTGCACTGGCATTGCCCCAGCGAGCTAACCAAACACAGCATCAACACCAAAACAGCTTGCCAAAGTGTAAACCTGGAAACAGCAGGATCTCATTCCTCCCTCGAGAGGGAGACACACAGTGACAGAAGGTTGGGATTTCAAGTGCTCACCTTTGCCCCAAGTGCTGTGCGCCATTTAGCCTGCCCTGGTTAATTCACCCCCACTGCCGCTCTCCCTCAGTTCCATGGCAATTCCAAACAGCATTTCCAAAAGCACAGTATAGCCCCATTTAAAGAGTGAAACAAACTCCTTTTCTTAACAGAGACGTGCACTGGAAAAAAAAATACCCAGCATATCCAGCATACAAGCAAATAAACACCAATAACAGTGTAACTTTATTTAGATTTAATTTGACATTTAGCACAGTTAATATGCACAGAAAGAAAAAAGTACCAAAATACCAAACTCATAGCATATAAAATAATCAAATATATTTCATATTTAGTGAAATATTTCTACAACACATCAGTGGGACTACCCTGGGCAGCCCAACCCTGTAAATATATATATATATTTGTATTTATATTTATAGCTGTGTTATATAAAATACTGTATGTAGAGAAAGCACTGAAACTTATCACCAAAATAGAAAATAGCTCAAAATACAGATAGTTCAGGTTTGCTGGATATACCCAATATCGAAAAGAGGTTCAAACCCACTGCAGAAGGCAAAGCTCCAGCTGAGATGCCCTGGCAGGCATGGGATGGCCAGGGTGGGCACACACTGGATCAGCTGGCAGGAGCCTGGCTGCTGATGGCCGTGAGATGGCAAAACCTTCTGATTCTTACTCAGAACCATCAAGAAGCTTCCAAAGTGGGAATGCTCTCGGTGCTCGTGGCTGATGCCGGGGCCAAAGTGCTTTTGTTAAGTCAGAGCTGCCGGAGCAGGTCCTGCTCCTGCAGCACAACTGGATCCCTTAAGGATCCAGCTGCAGCAGGACTGGCCGTCAGAGGATGCACAACATCACAAGGATATTATTTTGAATTTTAAAGATGCGTCTTCAGCAGATGACAGTGATTAATTTCTGTAAGGTTTTGAAAACACAAAAAGCTGTGTTTGTGCGAGGCCAGGCTCCCCCAGGCAATACTGTACAGCACGGGAAGCAGCAACCCTCCTGCTCCAGGACAGTGACACCAAACGAAATGCTTGTCCTGGCAAAACCTCCCACCTCCCCTGAGGGTAATCAAGGGTTGTATTTAAGAACCCGGGCAATTTGTAGACAGGTATAAAAAATATGGCATTTCTGGCAGCAGCACTGAGGTGCAGCTGGAGTCGGTAACCTGCAGCGGCCATGGCCCGGGTGCTGCAGGGGCTTCAGGCCGGGTGCTGGGTGGGCAGGGATTGGCACAGGTCCTGGTGGCAGGGGGAACCAAGGGCACTGCATCTGCTGCTTTCCAGACAGAACACTTCTCTGCTTGTCTGTTGCTTTTTGGCCCAGTCTAATGATTGATTTACTTGACCACCCCCACAGGAAGGCAGCCAAGACTTGCCCAGAGGATCCCTCCTCAGAGGGTTTCGAGCCCCAGCCCCTGGTGCCAACCCCACACCAGGAGACCATGCTGGGAGCCCTCCCGAGCCCTGTTGCTACGCTTCTGCCACATCACTGCCGAGAAGCCCATAACCTATTAATAATTCTGCAATTGCTCTTTCTCATCAAGCCAGCAGTTGCATCCCTAATTACATGGTAACAATACTATGCTAACAGGATGAGCTGTAATTCCTAAGTGGTATTAACATTGTTATTTTACTGCAAGTAACTTCCTGGTAATGGCCATTTGAATGTGGCAATATTGATTAAGAGAATATAAACACTTAGCCCCTGGAAAAATCATTAATAAAAATCTCATTCTGATAGCCTCTAATCACAGCTAAGTACAGTTACTCATACGAGGCCTCTATAAAAAGTAGTTTTCTCATCAGAAGAAATTCTTAAGTTTTTCCCAACTGTTTGTAATAAAGAGGACACTATGTAGAAAAGTCCAGAAAATAAGCACAAGTTTGTTTCTCAAAACCCATAGATAAACATGACAATATCTCTAAATTACTGGCTACGAACAGGATTTCATTTAGCTCTACTCAAACTGTAGCCTAGTATAAATGTTTTCAAAGCAGCGTGTTGCTGTTTCATCTGGAACAGCTGCACAGGATTTCTTTGATACCAAGCTCTTGTGTGGGGACGGTGTTTCAATTTCTCTTTATGCCTCCAGACTGCTGAAAGTGGAAGGAAAAGACATTTAGTAAAGCAGGGGTTTTTCATGAAAAAAAAAAGCAGCATAATTTGCCCTTGAAAGCAGTACTAAGAAATAATTTATCACTGCAGTGGCGACAGAACCACGCTGCATCTCTCGCATCTCTGTTTCAAAGGAGACAGGGAAAACAGGCTGTGGTCTTGCATGGCTCGCCCACAGTGCTGTACCTGGTGCTCCCTGGGCCCACAGGCTGCACCCAGGGCCGTGGACTGTCCTGGATACATGGCAGGTGGGTGACCTGGACACAGAGCAGGCACACCTGCGCTCTCATCCCAACTCCCCGCACCAGCCCGTACATCCCTCCTGCACTCCCCACTGCCCATAGATATAATCAGCTGAGGGAGATGCGCTCCTTCCCCTCCTTCCCCGCTCCCACCGGGGCCCCTCGAGCTCAGCAGCGCCCAGAACAGCAGGTGTGAGCTGCACGGGGCTGCAGGACATCCAAAATCCCCATGGCTGGCCGTGACAGGCAGCTACAGAAGACGCTGACCTACATCATCCACCAGACACTTTTTCTTAAGCAGTGAGCAAACGATTTTTAGGTTGCTCATCGCTGAGCAACCACAAGCGCTGCCTGCGAAGGCACAGAAGTGCAAACCGCCCCTGTCAGGCACCCGGTGCCTGCCGGTTTCATGAGTCAGAGGCAGGAATGAATCTCTTCTTCACAGCACTCAGCAAGAAAGAGGCCCGTGCAGTGCCTGGGAGGAGGGGGTTTGCCCTGCCTGCTGCCTGCTTGCCTGCAAAGCCAGCCACCACGGCTACACGCTTTTAGGAGGTACAGCACATATTTGTCTTTCTTTAGGGAGATAAGGCTGGAAATATCTGGGACACCAGGAAGAGCTGGCAGGAGGGCTGCTGGGGTAATGCGGGGAGAAGTGGCAACACCACTATCTCTGGACAGGATCTCTCTCTCAAACATTTATGTGGGTTTGTCAGCCTTGCTTCATAAATATTTTCCAGACAAAGGTTTGTTTGCGAACACTGTCAAAGCAGAGCTCAAGGAGTCTTCTTAGTGACCTCCAAAAAGCACATTTCCTAAGGCATTCCCCTGTGCATGTCTTTCCAGACACCCGCTTTGATGTTCAATATTCACTAGGAAAAAAAGCAGTAAAAGTTGACAATGACTGACAAAAAATCCAGGGACTCCGTTTCAAAATTTGATGAGCTGATGAAAACAATTTCTGCTGGGGTCATTGACCTCTCACTCGCCTCCAGCAAAGGGTGTGGCAACCCCTGCCAGGGGGCCCTGCCACCGGGCTGAGGGATGCACATGCAGCTCACCTCCCCAGACTACTTACTGCTCTCCTGCCTCAGCACTGTCAACGCCCACAAATGGGATTTCTTCCCTGTCCGTCTGCCCCAGAACAAGGTGGTGCTTCTCCATGTTTATGACACACTGTAGAGAATAAATGTCTTTAGATAAGAGGAAAAACTGCAAATTAGAGTGGTCCCCGCTCCCCCAACAGCATGGATAAGTATCCTGCTGGAAAATCCCTACCTTCAGAGACTTCAGTGTCTGCAGCCCAAAAGAGAAGGGTTGCTCGTTGTCTTCTGAAAAAATTAGGACCATTCAGATTTATACATTCAAAATGCTCCCCTATGCTTTTTGTCAGTGACTCCATCCTTCCTTCCTTCATGGCTGCTCTGCTAAACAAAACCCTGTTTATAAAGGGACTGACGGCAGAGGAGAACAGGAGGGCACAGGATGGCAGGAGGGCAGGCGGATGCGCCTGCAGGGAGATGCAGGGATTGCTCCATCAGCATGGAGCCAAGCCTGCTGAACACATCCTTCCCCCTCCCTCTGAGGGGCCAAACAAGAACTTACTCTATTCTAATTTTAACATCTTCCTAAAGCTTTGTTTTTCCTGCTGGGGCGAGAGGAAGTAGATCCCAGCCCGTACTGGAAGAGCAGAGCGGTATACACTCACCCACGACGAGGGCAGCACACTCCACGGGGACTGCTCCCACCGTGAGGGACAGACACTCGATCTGGCCGATGGCTCTCACCTTGCTCGGCAACGAAACCACCTCGTCTTCCACAGGGAATGCCTTGAGATGCTCCTTTAACCTGCACATTGAAAACACTGCTAACATCAGATGGCCACAGCTCGGCTGTTCCAGCAAGGAGCAAACGGTGTTTGGAGGGTGCTTACACTGAAGTGCTCTTAGCCTTGCTCATTTACCACGCTGTTACTGGAGAGCTGCTTCCCCAGCAGGGTCTCTGTGGATGCTCTGCAGGCAGCCAGCAGCCCACACCCACATCAGACCACAGCAGCACCCACAGTGTAGCCCTGGGGCTGCCCCAAGCACAGCTCTGTACTGCGTTCTGGGTTTTGCCTGAGGAATCTTTTTCCTACATTTCCTTGAGACCTGGGGAGCGTAAAATAGCTTCTAAAGCAGTGTGGGTTAAGGAAGGGTTAGTTCACTCCAGCTTCCACGAGTGGAGTTGACACTGTGCTCCCGTGGAATCACAGAGATGTTGAGGCTGGAGCAGACCCCTAAGATCATCAAGTCCAACTGTTAACCCAGCATTGCCAAGGTCACCACTAAACTCTGTGCCCAAATGCCACATTCACACTTATTTTGAACACTTCTAGGGATGGTGATGCCATCACTTTGCTAAGCAACTTGTTCCAAGGCCTGCCCACCCTTTCAGTGAAGAAAATTTTCCTAATATCCAAACTAAACCTCACATGGCACAACCTGAGACCATTTCCTCTGGTCCTGCCACTCAGTACCTCACTCGAGCCTCCTTTCAGGTAGTTGTAGAGAGTAATAAGGTACCCTCTGAGTCCCCTTTTCTCCATGCTAAACATGGAGACAGCCAGGGCAGCCCAGTCAGCGTTAGTTTGTTAGGTGCTGCTGCTGGGTTTGTTCAGAGGAAATGGGGACAGATCAATCACATCAGCCCAAAGAAAAGAAAAAAAGGATGTCAGAGATACCTCAGGTACAGCTTCTATCTAAACCCTTTGAACCAGTCTGACAATTCTAATTAATTATTTAGCTTCAGTTTCTCTTTTAAAGTGAACAAGAATCTAATGGAAAGGCCGTTTGAGGCACTGATCTCTCCCTAGGATAAAAGCTGTATCCATTTTCAGCTATTTGAGGTACCTTTCTGCTGAGCCGCATTGCAGCAGTGTGTGCATGTCTGTCTGTCTGTCCATCTGTCCTGGGGGAACCAGCCCTCTCAGAGGCCCCAGGACTGAGGTGGGCACTGCCCACACCATTTAGCACAGGTACAAGGAGCAGGAGGGATAGCAGAGAGAGGGAGCTGGATCCCCTCTGCTGCTCTCTTGGGGTCTGATCTTAAAAATCAGTGGGAACATATCAATGAGAAGTTCATGAGTTCCTTGGCCACCTCCTGCACCTCCTACAGCTCCACAGGGAATTTCTCGTGCTGGCAGCCTGTGAGCCTACTCTGCTGCTTTCCTCAGAGCGAGGGGGAGAGAATGGCTGGCATTTTGACAAGACACAAAAAGATTTTTGAAAAAGAAGGGAGGAATTGAGCCTGAGCATCAGCCACATATGTGCTGCTTTGAGTCCCCTGAGACCTGGACAGCAGAAACAGGCTCTAACCTCTTTCTTCAGTGCTCTTTGAAGGACAGGGCTGCTGCAGCAGAGCAGTGCTGCAAGAACTGTGCCGGGCACACGTAAGTAACACAGGGAGCAGAGGAACTGTCCCGGAGCATGAAATCCCTCCAAATGCCATCCTAAGCTTGGCTGAGCTGCTCCACAGATTAGGACAAGGTTGTAGTAAGCACAGCCACTTTCCAGGCATCAAGCACTATTGTGCAAAGAAGTAATTAATGTTAGGACAGGAACAGGTATATTCAGTCAGGGTCATGCAGTAGTGCTCAGGGAGCAGGTGTAATTTTTTTTGCATAGTTAGCTGCAAAAAGCAATGACTCCATGTGCCAAAATCTCCTTGATATCCTGTGAGCTGATGCCTGGTCGTGTTCCTCAGAGATGAGAGTGAGTTTTGCTGCAAATGGCTGTTGGTCACCTCTCTAACAATCCAAAATTATGTTTCCTTTTCCTTTAACCAGGAGAAATTTGTCATTGGGAGCAGCAGCAGACACCCAGTTCTGAGAACACGCATGCACACAGCTCCTTTACACGGGGTGCTGGGCCAGCAGTGCTGCAGCCTGGTTCCTGCCCTGCCACGGGAGCCAGCAGAGCTGGGCTGGGCTGCAGCCCCACGCCTGCCCTGGAGACACAGAAGGCTGGGAAAGGTTCAGCCCCTTCACGAGGCACTGAGTGACGAGCAGGTAGTGAACAAACACAGATGCATCCAACCATCTGAAGGGGTTCCCTCAGAGGTGAATAGGGTGGTACCAGTGGCTGTCTATTCCATCTCCCTGCCATTTAAGATTGGGACAGGATTTGGTTGTAGCAGGAGGTTCAGGGGCTTGGCCAGTCACAGCCCAAAGCACTCCCTTCTAGAATGACCATCACTGACGTGAGCAAAGCCCCAGCCCCAGGACACTGCCTGTGCTGCCAGGTGCCATGCTCCTACAAAACAGAAATCAGCTGGATATTTACCCCAGCCTGTCCAGGCAGGCAGAAGACATGAGGTTGTGCTGTGAGCCGGTGTCCACCACAGCCTTCAGCTCCTTCCCCGCACACTGCAAGAGCAAGAAGAGATGGGAAATGATGCATGGGGTTCAGAGTGAGCACAGAGTGTCCAGGATCTCTGGTCCCCATGAACTCTTCTTATGCCAGTTCATCCCTGCTCCTCTGCACGCTCAGATGCAGGTAAGGTCCTGAGTCTTTCCTGGCTCGTTTGCCCCTGCAGAGAGCAGACAGAGCAGCCCCAGGCAGGAGGGAATGTTGTGGAGAATGGGAAATGCGAAAGAGCATGGGGCTGAGGAAGAGAAATGTGAAATAACCCTTGGGCAAAGAAAATAGAGGTGGCGCTTGAGGAAGACAAGCAGGCTGTGAGCACAGGGCTTTGCCATGGATAATTACACCTCAGCATTTCAGCAGGCTGCCCCAGCCTAGCTACCCCCTCTGCCCTGATGTGCAAGAGAAGACACACACCAGACCAGTTTTCTCTGTGATTCCCAGGTGGGCATCTCTGCCACAGCAGCCTGGAGCTGCAGAGGGAGTGCATCCCCACAGCTGTGACAATGCTACCAGAGCACAACCCAACTGAGAAACATGGAGAATGAGAGCACAGCCTGAGTCTGTTAGGAATAAAATCTGCAGGAAAAAAACCACAGAAGGCTGTGGAGGGACTATTACCTGGCAGCTCACCACTATGAGCTCTTCATCCTCCGTTTTCCCTGAGCTGCCCAGTTTGGTTTGGTTCAGCTTGGTCTGTGATGAGAGATCACCCTTCGGAGACCGGCTGCCTCGGCTGCCTCGTAGCTTGGATAGGTTTGTCTCCATCAGGCGCTTCTGCAGGATGTTATGTGGTTGCTTTGAGAAAGAACACACACAGAAGAGCGGGGTGAAGTCAGACGAAAGCCACACAGGCCACTGTGTCACCAGACTGCCTGTGGAGCCCATGCACCAGTGCTGCTCTCGCAGGAGGGATGCCCTAAACTCTCACTCTCCCTAATTCCCAGACTACAGGTACTCTTCCTAGCTAGCTCTGGCTTATCTGGCTTTGACTAAAGAGAACTACTTTGTATTGCAAAGGGAATAATACTTTCAAAATAATCAGACTTTGGAGGGATGCCCTAAACTCTCACTCTCCCTAATTCCCAGACTACAGGTACTCTTCCTAGTTAGCTCTGGCTTATCTGGCTTTGACTAAAGAGAACTACTTTGTATTGCAAAGGGAATAATACTTTCAAAATATTAATCAGACTTTGGAGGGATGCCTTTCTTTTACCAAACTCAAATTCAAGGTTTGATTGCATATAGGAATCCAAACAAGTCCGGCCTTTTCAAGTTGTTGTTTCATCCGTAATTGCCTTCATCTCTTAATACTGGGAATTCTGTAGTGATGTGAAAAATTAAGATGTAACAAATTACCTTTCCAATGACATTCACCACCTAAGTATGAAGAAGGTCTAAAAATGCCCTGTGTGTCTCTTCCCCCCATATTTTTATTTAGCTGTTAAGGGTGGGTAAATGGGACCAATCCTGAGTGACATGCCACAAGAGGAAAGGGAGGGGAGGGGAAGAGGTAAGCTGGTCTGAGGTAGGTAGGTATTTTCCCAGGAATTCCCAACACTTCTCTCTTTCTCTGTCATTTCCTTTTGCTCTGGGAGAAGTATGTTGCCTCTCAAGATCTCCTCCAGCCTCTTTCCCAAAAGCCTTTTTACATTTAATGTTCATCGCAGATGGATGCACATACTCTGCTGGAGGTGAAATGACTCTGCCTGATTATCTGCTCATTTCTCTGCCTGGCTAATCTGCCCTCCCCATTACTGCCTCTCCTTCTGATTTTAATTTGTCTACGGTGAGAGATTCTTACTGTCTTATTCCTGAATTTTTGCATTCATGTTAAATATGCCTGTGTGTCTGCAGAGACATCTGAACCAGCAAACTCCCTCATCCCAAGGGAATATCAGAGTCAGGATAACTTTGAAAACCTCAGGCCACGGCTCCCCGAGTTGGCCAGTGCCCACCCTTGTGCACAGCATGTTAAATAACACCACTTAGACAAGTCTAATGCAAGCTGGCATCATCCTAAAATAACTGCAGCCATGCTGGCGCTTTGGATCCCGCTGTGGGCACAACATGGGCAGTGGAGCTGGACCTGACTGATGGGATGGGGCAGCTGCAGCCAGCACCCGTGGTCACTGGGACATGTCAGCTCCTTGCGTGCCCACTTTCCACTGCTCTTATTTCTGCTACTTGAAATAAAATCCCATGGCCATTCTGGGTTGCAGGTGCTGTGTCTGACCACCACGCTACAGAGCATGTCCTGTGTGCAGGCAGTGACACAGCCACACTTCTGATGGGGAGAATCAGATCTGACATTGTGCTGCCTTCCCATTGTGAGGCCAAACAGCTGAAACCAGTATTACTTAAGTGGGTTAGAGGCAGGCAGACTGCCTGCACTGGTACTGGACCCAGTGTGGAGGGACAAGCAGATCAGACTGGAAGGGAGGGCTCCCTTGTAGGAGGCAGAAGCTGTAGGTGCACAGTCAGCACTGTGATCACCTCCGGCGCTCCTCACCAGAGCAAAAATGCAAGCCAGGGTTTTCTGACAGTGGATGGGACGTCCTTTTTATCCTTTATGTTTGACTGCAGCTCAGGAACACAGCTGGAAGACCAATGCTTTACATCATTTGAAAACAACAAAAGAGGGGATAGGGGAGTGTAGAAGTAGATGGGTGATATTCACCCAGCTGGCCAGAGGACAGCCCATCACACAGTGGTCACCTCCTCGTGCCCAGCCCCACTCAGGTGGGACCAAGAGAAATTTCTGAATGGAATCATCCAGGACAGTCTGGGTGCTCTTCCGATCTGCCTAGCCTCAATCTCCAACACACTCCTCATTGTTATTTTAACTGTCATCTACTCTTGAATTCAACCTGAATTGTTTTAACTGCAAGTTCTCCTATGGACTGTTAGTCAGTAACATACCTGGGTTTTCTCAGGCCCTGGTTTTATGAATCCCATGTGGGATCTATCACCAAAAGGAAAAAATCCATCACTCAGTGAACACAAGTTACCAGCACAGGATGTATTGTCTTTTGTTGACACTTGCCCTTCTGAAAACCACAACAAATCTTGCCTCTGGGGGGACAAATATTCCTTATGTTGTGCTCCAATACAGAAATAATCTGGCAAGAAGGGGCTGAAAAGGTTCCCTGCAGCAACATCCTGTCTCAGGCTATTAATTATTTTGCTTTAACTTGGATTTCCCTTGACTCTTGTGTGCAACAGAGTGAGGGATGTTAGTCACAGAGATGACTCGAGTGATGGATACGTACTTGGTAAATGGATAATGTGCCAGGGCACATTTGCAAATACACATTTTGTTGGCAAACTGCAAGCAGACCGTGTCTGGGAGGGGAGGAGAGGAGGAAAACCTCCTCCTGACAGCAGTGGGGAAGGCAGCTGTGTTCTCCCTCCAGTGTGGGCCTGGCAGTGTTTGAAGGAACCCAGATTACCTGGTACAATGTTGCTTTGCATTGCACAAAACTGTTGAAAGTTTAATAAAAATATAAAATGTTACATTTCATTGTGTCATTGAAAAAATAAGTTTTCCTAGTGTCATTCAACACTTTATAAATACAAATCAGGATTTCCAACCTTGAGATCTTGCAAAAACCCGTGATCCCCTAAAAATGTCACAGTAGAAACCTAAAGAAGCAAGTGGAGACACCATCTATCACTGACCTTATTTACCACTGTCTGTCTAAAGCACAAACAATTCTGCCCAGCTTTGTTCCTCTCTGATTTATAAGCAAGTGCATTGCTGCAGCTTGCAGTATTCATTTCTTTGGCAGGTTTCCCTCTATTCTGGCTTCTAGATCTGGGGATAATAAGACCCATTAACAGTTTCAGTCAGGTGGAGATGAAAGTCAGGGAAGACACCAGCTCCCCTCCTCCATAAGCCCATCTCAGGTTTGCCCTCTCTTCTGTACCTAGAGAGTAGAAAGAAAAAAAAAAAAAGGGAGTTTTAATGCATCAGCAGAGCTCATCCCAAAAAGTAATCAATTTCTCTCTTCTTCCCATCCTTCATCCAAATTTATGTTGTCTACCAGCATCCTGTGCCGTCAGTCCCTCTCTCAGGGTGGTGAGGTGGGACAAGAGCTGCCCCCTGTACCTCTGCGTGCCCGGGCAGCAGCCAGGTCTCTGGCAAGGCACTGCACGCAGCATCAGAGCTTTTTGCATTTCAGGCAGGACACACCAAACTCTGGGGCGTGCACAGCAGGGAAGTGGGGACACCTGAACGCAGCCCCAGCTTCCCATAGCTGGTGCAATTCACGCAGTGTTGCACCAGCTGTGGGAAGCTGGGGCCGGGGCCACAGGGCACCCAGGGTTGTGCCAAGGGTGCCCGGGGGAGGTCTGAGGGCACGATGGAAGGGGGAAATGCTTTTGTTGCTCTTTCTGCTGTTTGTTACTATTTATAACTTTGTTTCCCAGCTTGCCAAGAGATGCGGGACTGTTTCAGGCAAAGCTACTCCAAACTGGCCGGGTGGCTCTCGGGGCAAGGGGAAGTGTCAGAGCACCAGGAGGAGCTGCAAGAGCCAGCACGCCTTGTCCAGGTTGGACAGGGAGTCACAGTTATCCTGTGAGGAAGCCCACATCCCAGCTAAAGACCACCTCGTGCCGATTTTCTGGGTTTCAGGAAAGAGGCTAATAGAGGGAAGAGGCATCAAAATGAAGCCATTTCTGTTCTCTACATCCAGCCCTACATTTGCCAAATTCAGTGTATGCTTTGCTATAGCTTGGTCTCCTACTGAACAGAGTGGAGTACATAAAGGGAGCGAGGAGCTAGAGTTCGGTCCAAGCCAGAGTAATTCACAGGAAATGATGAGAGCTTTGAAATGGATTATTACAACAAGTATTTATCAATTCTGCCTGTGCACAGAATCACGGAGAGAGCTGCCTCAGGAGCTGAGTAATGGCACACAGACTGGGGGATGCCAGCACACCCACCCTGGTGACCTGCTGCTGCTGCTTCGCTGTGCACAGCCCCCCCTGCACTGTGGCCAAAGGGAGGGGGATTTGTCCCCAAAACTGGAACGCTTGCTGCCAGCTGCTGCAGTGACAGACAGGATCTGTTCTCACCACCTGTCGCCATCTCTGAGGAGCTGTTCTCTCCACTCTGCTCCTGCCAAGGCTGTTGGAAAACCCCCGCAGGAAACCCTGCATTAATAATGCCGGGCACGTCAGAAGCCCCTCCGCCCACGTCACCACAGCTGCCAGGCAGCTCTAGGCACAAGAACGTGCTGCTTTGTGAGGAGGTGCACGATTATTCACAAGGAAGCCATGCAAATGCCTTGGGCCAAGACCTCTGATGCCCTGGGCCCCCTGGTCACACAGCTCAGCCCCTCTTGGCATGGGTCTCTCAATTTGGGGCCAGGCCAAAATGGAGTCCCATGTTTTGGACGGTCTTCAGTCTCAGAGATGCACAATCTCCTGCTCCTCCTGGGAGCGACTCTTGTGACATCCAGGCAGCCACGGCAGTGGGGACACACAGTGTGTCCTCTCACAGCAATGCCCTCTCCCACCCTGGCTGTGTGAGGGGTGAGTGTGGCAGCATCGCTGCACTGCAACACAACCCATGGACACATCTCTGAAATTCAGGGATTCCCTTCTGGGCTGTGGGAACGGGCCTGAGCACGTGCCAGTGCTCTCACTTTGGGGACTCCCTGTACATTCCACGGGGCAGGAGGCTGTGGCCAAGGAGCCCCAGCCATATGTCCCCACTGTGCCATCACCCCCTGCTGTGGCGTGGGGACAAGGGGGATTTTGCAGTGGGTGGCCCACACCGGCTGGATTCTCACCCCATCCCCAGCCAGAGACCCACCCCAGCCAGGGTAGTCATACAGGCATCTCACCTCTGCCACACTGCACCTCCTCTTTGTTCTTGGGGGGGATTGGGAGCTGAGGGCCCCCCCAGGGCTTTGTCATATCCCTGGAGAGAGGCCCCCCTGCAGATCCTCCTTGCGGGGGCTGTGGGTGCAGCAGGGGTGATGCTGCAGCCATGGCACAGGAGCAGGGAGGACACCTCGAGTGACATTTCTTTGTCCAAGGTGGTGACAAGGAGCCTCATACTCTGCCCCTGGTGCTGGTGCAAAACCTGGTCCTCGCTGTGCAGGGCAAAGGACTTCAGTGCTCCGTGCCCCTGGCTCCTGCTGCCTGTTGCTTCTTATCTGGGCGGAGCAGAACGCATCATCAGGGACTCAGCCCCGCATGCTGGGGGTCACTGAGCCACAAAATGTCATTAAGACTCTGCTGATAGCTGTAATAGTAACACCATCACTCCCCGAAAGGCACTTTAATTCCCTGCTGGAGAGCTGCAGTTCAGTGGAAACCAGGAAATCTCCTTCTGAGTCCTTCTCTGGGCCAGGTCTTCACTTCCTACAACTGGGATATCAAAAAAAATCACCTCCATGTGCACTGTAGAGAACAGCCAACTCACTCCACTTGTCTCAGGCAGGCAGAGCCAAACCTAACCCAGCTGAGCAGGAAGGCTCTAACAAGAACAAAACTACGCCACTGAAAATAAGAAGATTGACTTTGTTTTTCAATAAAATCCATTATCAAGCATTGAAAAGAAGCAGCTATTGTTTTGCAAGGTGCAAGAATTTTGCAACACTTGGGCAAAAACAACTAAACGAGCATTCCCTGGTAGGTATGTTTCCTAAATTTTACTCCTTGTGTCAGAACTTTTGATGTTACATTGAAGTATCCTTTCTCAGTAGAGAAAGCTCAAATATTTGCACAGTATTTAGAAATGCTCTCCTGCCCCCAGACATGAGGAATAATAAATCCAAGTACAGGACCACATTGATTACTGTACATGTAAATATTTTAAACTTAACATTATATCTCTTCAGTTTTAAAAAACCCCATATATGCATAAGCCTTTATCCTAGCGTGAGCTTGCCAGTTTTACATTTTGAAATACCAGTGATCATACTTCACTGAATCTTTATGATTATGTGTTGTGTGTAAATACACGTCACAGGCAAACATGTGTGTATATATATGCATTGTATGAAGCCATTTTTACTGACTCTGACCCAGAGAGGACTTTTGTACTGCAAACAGCATGCCATTTTCATGCAAAAGTAAAAAAAAAAATTAAAAAATTAAATGCAATTGAATCTGAGTGCCAGGCATCTAGAAGCACCTACTAGAAGAAAACAATAGTGGTTAAAACTAGCATCATATTTCTACTCCCTTCCTTTTACACACAAAAGTCCTATTTTTTACAAGTTGGTTTCCACACGCAACCAACTTCTCCTAAGAGAAAAACAGCACGAAGAAAAAACAGACACTGCCCTACCAGCTTAAGTCTCCTTCCAGTAAACACAATAGAGCCTTACAGTATCTTTCGAAGTCCCCAGCTTCTTCAGCCCATCCAGAGGGAGGAGATCTGCGGAATCCTTGTGAATAAACTGAACCGCCTGCTTCATCCTCCTCTGCTGGCGGAGAGACGCCGCTTCCCTTATCTCCACTTCTTTCCTGCTCGGCTCTGTCAGGATCCCCGAATAAAACATCTCTGCGCCCGCGAGTGGCTCGCTCCTTGAAGATGCGCGTCTCGGGGAGCTGCGACGGGGGGATGCTCTGTCGCCTGCGCTTTATAGCCGGAGCCTGGTGACGTGAGGAGGCCGGCAGGTACCTCGGCCGGAGGGGATGGGCACAGCGCGAAACGCGGCACCCACAGCGGCGGGGGAGCTGGGGCTGCTCCGAGGGGAGAACACATCGCTGCCCTTCCTCCCGCCGCCTCTCCGGACAGCACGGCTAGCCACAGGCATTCCACGGCTCTCAAAGCCCTCGCGGACAGAAGAGAGCACCGGAGCACCGCCACGGGGCTTTGTGAGCTACACACAGCCCCGGGAGCCAGCACAGCTGGATTGCGGAACGCGGGGAACGGAATTGTCACGGCAGGTGACACTGCCCAGCACCCGTGTGCTCCTGGGGGCTGTTTTCCCCGGGTCGGGGTGATGCAGCCCCGCACGGACTGTGCAGCTGGCCATGGTGGGATTTGGTACCCTGTGCCCAGGGTAGGCTCGGGATGCCCCTAGTCTCACTAGAGCATCACCAGCACTGATCTGGATCATCACTGTCCACTCAAGTGCCCAGGAAAACTGTCACAAAAGTTGTCCCAGCCAAATTGAGGCACCTTAAATGTGGTTTTACACAGGGTTTCTGTACCCATCAAATGTCCAGGTACAGCACAATTTAACTAATCACTAGTACCCACACAACTGATTGTTAATCAGAGCAAAGCTTTGCAAAGCAGCTGTAGTTGGGCAGCTTTTGTGCTTCTTGTCAAATGATCCAGATGTTGCTGGAGTCAATCTTGCTCTAGTTACTTACCTCTGATCCCAGACAGTGCTGGGAGACATGTTAGCGGATGCTGGCATTACCTTGGCTTTCCAGAGGTATCCTTTATACTTCACAGGCAGCTCTAGTCTTTCAAGAAGCAGTCCTTTTTTCTTGAGCTGGGCTGTCCTTTAACTTGTTTTACTTAAGCATGAACAAAATCTCCAGGAAAATTCCTCTACCTCTTTCCATTAGAGTGTACAACATGAGCTAACACACATTAACAAACTTAACAGACTTTCATGCTTTAAAGACTGACTAATGTAATAGCTAGAGAAGGGAATTTTCTTAGTAGGACTCACAGCACACTTGGGTTTCTTTCACTGCAACAGCAAGCGAGGGCAGCAAGTGCTTCCCTGAACTTTCTGTTTTCCAAGTAATTTGTTGCATGGAATAAGTGCAGAAAAAATGCAGCTCTGCTCAGAGAGACAGTACAGATCTGGAAACACTCCACTTGGGTTTGGTTCTTGTTAAACTGAGAGAGACTTCTGATGTGCTAGGCAAAGCACAAGAAAAGCAGAGCTTAGCCCAGGATTTATGCCAAGCCAGACTTCCAGGACACTTCTTACCTTCCTGAGGAGCTGGGACACTGATTCTCCTTTACTGTGACCCACCAGCAGAGCTTCAACTCCCACTTTCTGCTCACCAAGGCACCACTGGCCCCCTGCAGCCCCTGCTCCTGACCTGGAGAGTGCAGCTGGCACAGAGCAGGGCTGATACCAGAACAGCAACCCTGTGCGGGTAAACTTACACATCTGAGCTCTGCAGCCACGGACAGACAGTGTATGTTCAGCTCCTCCTCATGTGATCTGGGAGAGAGAAGGGAAAAAAATCAGGTGCTGAGGCAGAATGCCATAAACCCCAAGCCCATTATTTCACAGCCTCACATAAAGGCCACTGCACACGAGCCAGCCCAGCTCAGTCAGTGTGCCAGCCTGCAGAAGGATAACAGGGCTGACAGAGCAAAGGGGGATACAATTTTTATTCCCTGTTGCTGACTCAGCTCATTACACGACAGGACCACTGTTCCACTCTGGGCACGCATGGCCCGGAGGATAAAAGCACCATATTTTTCACCTTGGGAGCTATTTGGCACTTTTCCAGCTGATTAAAGAAAGATACACAACTGCATCCATGCTCTCCCAAATGCAAGGAGGAAGCAAAAGAGCTGCCACCGAAACCAGGAGGCAATTTTTAGTATAAAAGCTCCCTGGAGTAGCAGCACTCTGCCCGATGTATTAACAAATGCCCAGTCAGCTCTGGCTTACTTCAAGAAGAGTAAAGCTGCAGGCACAGGTGGAGTATGAAAGGCCCCCTCACACTGCAGCTCCGAGGCTGCAGCCTGTGTTTCCTTTCAGCACACAAGCATTTTGTCTGAGCCCTGCAATTTCACTTCTGCTGTATGTTATAAATGCACTTTGTGCCAACAGCTCCCAAGAAAATCTGCTCAACGCTCAAGAGTAACAAATGAGATAAAGGCCTAATTCCTCTCTTGATTTTTAATCCTGAGAAAGAGGAAAGGGGAAGAGGCAGTTAAGTCATCTGCTCAAACTATGCAGGGTCCACACTGAAAGAGGGGCTCAGTTTGGACAGCTCTCACCCAGGGGTTAAGTGGTTCAATCATTTGTTTGCAACAGATTAGCTGGTGGTATTTATTTCTCCCCCTCCCCATACAATGTATCTAAATAGGGGCACATTTCAGAAAACTCCCATCCTCTCACCGGAGACAGGCCTGTGCATGACCACTGTGCATGACTCAAGAAAAGCTCCGAGGGACAAAACCACTTTTCCTGCTCTTTCCTGCCTCCAGAGCAGCACGGAATGTTCCCCCGCACCGCCATATAACATCAAGTCCGATGAAAAAAAGGCTTCACAGGGCCGTGATGGAGAAAACCCCTCCGGCCTGGGTCTGTCCCTGCCACCCAGGACAGGCTGGCTCTGCCAGGAGGCCAAGGTGCCACCACGGACAGGCACAGGCTGCAGGACACCGGGGGCTGGCGGCTCTGGCAGGTGCCAGCAGAGCTGCTGCAGGTTTGGAATGGGCTCTGTCCCGTGCCCTGGGCATCTTCCCCAGAGCTTTTCTGCTGGCCCAGCGAAGGCCTTGGTGTCCAAACCCACTGCAAAGAGCAAACAGAGGGAAATGCTGCTTTCCCTGGCCTTTCCAGGGTGCCCTTTGCCACCACAGCTGGGGACAGGGAAGGCAACACCACAGGGCAGCACGAGTGCCCTAGGAGGGAGGGGAGAGGATGCGCACCTTTGATAAGCTTACCAGCCACCCTACAAGGCAGACAAAGCGACCCCGGCACAGCCTTTCAAATGCGATTTGCTTCACCTACGATGGTTATACCCCTATTTACAGCCGGTTTGTACTGGCTCGGTCCCCCGTCACGCCTGCAGCTTAATCAGCGTGAGGGAAGAGGAGCTGCGGACTTTGGTTCACACCCCCATTCCATCTCCTCTCCCGGTGAAGAGGAAAGCAGCAGCAGGCAACGCAGGAAGTGGGTCGGTCCTTTTTTTTTTTCTTTCTCCTTTTCTTTGATTTCTCATCTTTCCCTAAAAAGAAGTGATTTGTTAGGCGTTGCCATATCCTGAAGAGATGCCCCAGAAAACTCTGAAGAAAGGACAGAGTGGTATAATTTAATAGAAACAGAAGCAGGCAGTAGGTCCAAAAGGAATAATTTTCTCAGCACAGAGAGAAAAATTTAGAGAATCCATTTCCACAGAAAAGACTATGAAGAGCTTAAGAAAATGAAATCACAATAATTGATGTATTAAAGTAAGCTTTCTGTCCATCAGTACATTAGTAAGGGTCAGTTCTAGCATAATCAGGAAAAAACCTGGGATAGCAGGGAAACTACAAACCAATCGTTTTCTAAAAACGTTGGATACAAAAATCCAGAAGGATTTACTGAGCTACCTAATTATCATTTATAGCAAGACAAAGCATATGGATAGAGCTAGACAAATCCTCTAGCACACAAAAGTAGAGTCAGGTTGAGATTCCTGAGAAATGCAGCCCATTTTGCGCAGTAATGCCACACTCACCTTCTGTGTTTCCAGTGTTGACCAAAGGAAAGGATCTCCTGGGCGGGGATATGGGCCCCATCACAGGCACTTCACGGACACAGCTATTCCCAGGGCATCTCCCTGTGTTTATCCTGCGTGCAGATCCAGACTCCTTCCCCTGTGCGTGTTCTGTGCAGTGCCTGGGCTGCTGGCATCAAGCACGAGGCAGAGGCACGGATGGCACTGGAAGAGGAATCAGACATTGCACAGCTTCTCCCAGGAGACTGAACTGAATTTATCTGTCTGGTTCTCTTCATACACAGAGGCAACAGGTGGATGAGAGTTTCAGGAACACAAAAGCTGCACATGTCAAAACATGAGGTTAAAATGGCAAGCCTCCCAAGAGCTCCCTTACCTTCATTTTCCCTTTTTTAAAGAGGCTGAAACATGAGGAGAGCTGTTTTTCTTCAAAACAGGAGGAAATGGTGTACATAGAGGGCAGGTGATGTTTCTCCCCAGTACGTACCCACAGTAACCTCTGTTTATTATGTGCAACAGCAGAATTTCTTCGGTGTAAAATTTCCAAAATGATTAATTTGAAGAAACATTAATATATGCTAGTTCTCACCCTCCCATATGTATGTTAGAGCTGAACTGCAAATATTTATTTTGAAGTAATCTACACGTATATTCGAAGTGCCAACCATAACTACATCACTCAGACTTCCCAAACCTCAGGGGATTTCTCTTCTCCTGTCCTGCAAAAGGCAGCTTGTGTGCTGAAGGCTTCCTCTGCTGCTGGGGTGTTCCAAGCCGTAAATTTTACATTCAGATCATTAAATATATAGGAGAGATCTTGTTAAGGCTAAACCAGGGCGAGTCACTTCACACTACACAAACACAGTTTTCTCGCTCCTTTTTAACTTTCCAGAAGCCTGACATCTGGAGACCAAGGAGGAGCAGGGCAGGACACGCAGGAATGCCACTGCTGCTCGGGATTTCTGAGCTCTGAAAGCCGGGAGGAAGAGGGCGCTGCACTTCTTCCCATCAGGTTCTCTGTCAGTCCAGCAGGAACTGCTAAGGAATAACCGGGAGCCTGTTGCTCCGGAAAAGCAGGGGCTGGTGGGATGAGATGCTGGCTCTGAGGGGTAGGAGAAGGCGGGGAGACCCAGGAGACACAGGCTCACCGCTGGGCTCTGCAACGAAAAAGATCATAGGAGGATCAAGCAATGGGGCTGGGATTTCCCGGCCCATCCTAGAGCCGATGAATTCCTCGCTGTTGTGGAATTGCTGCATTCAGTATCCCTCCCCGGACGCAGCTCAGAGCACCCGGACAAAGCAGAGCTTGACAACGAGCTCTAAAAACCAGAGGTGGTACCCAACCATCTGAACAGCAACCACCCTACAGGCAGAATCTTGCTGAGCCTGCTCCTGTTAGCTTCTTGAAATACTTCCCAGCTGTCCCTAACAAAGGGATTATGGGCTCCCCACATCAAGGGAGCACAGGATGCTGTCACTGTCATTAGCTGCTGGACTAATGCCACTTAACAAGAGACACGGTGAAACAGCCATTGCAGGAGCAAGAGCAGCACCCAGTTTTCTCCAACATAGACACACCGTTGTTTCCACCCATATTTTCCTTGTCCCATTAGTAATTTTCTCCCTTTCTTCTGCCCAAGGGACAAAGGCTGTGTACAGCAACTCAGGACAAAGCCCAGCCATGCTAGCAGCCAGTGATTTCTGGATACAAAGGAGTCCAGTCTTGTCTAAATACTCCAATACAACAATCCATTTCTGTTCACCAACACACTTAAGCACCTGTTAAATGCTTTTGTGAATGGGAATTTTAAAATTTCTCCTTCCCAGCATGGTGAAAAGTCACTCCTTAGTACACCAAGCATCAGTGTGCACACAAAATCCATGCATTGGGTACACATATCTCTTGGATACTTGGGCCATCTGTGTTTGCCTTATATCTCTGTGGCTAATTAATCATAAGGCAGCTGGCCAAATTTTCCCTTGAGTCAACACCTTGATCATTAGTGGAGATACAGTAGGGGTACGTGGTGCCCACAATGACATCTGTGCCTAGCTGCAGTCATGGAAGTAGTTCCCTAATCCAGCCTTAACTCTGCAGCAAGAAGTTTTAAGTATTTATTCCTTGGTTGTTGCAAACGTAGAACATTGGGCTGTCATTTTATCCCTTTTACTTTCTTCTCAAACAAAAACATTATTCTCAGAAACAACTGGCACCATGAGGCCACGGCAGACCAGGAGAAGAACACATCACAATCATTTTCCACTGGGATCCTGTTAGCCAGGGTGCTTATATCCAGGGTTTTCTTTTCTGTAACCCCACGTCTTCATCAGTGTGAAGTGCACACTGGCTCCAGGATAAAAGATGGAAGCTATGGAGTGTGTGAAGCCACAGACCCGGTGCTCTGCCCTCTCCACACAACGACAGGACTGAAGTAGTTGCTGAAACCTGAGCTGGGGATGAGAGCAAACCAAGGCAGTTTGAGCAGGAGCAAGATCAGGAAAGTCTGGCAGCCTGTACAACAGAAACAGTCCTCGACATCTCCTGCCTTTGGGTGACAAGTTTAGGGCTGGCACAGGGGTCTGCAAGCTCCCTGCCACAGGGGGGAACTCTCAGTCCTGAAAGAAGCTACGCAAACTCTTTAAGAGCCCTCTGCCTTTTCTGGCTTTCTAGCCAAAGAACTTCCCTCTGGCCAAGTATAAATCTGCTGCAGAGGCATTTCTCATTCCAGATGCTTTGGCGTGGTATGATTCCTAAATAGCAGTACTTGGGGAGAGGGAGGGGGAACTCCTCAAGCAAACTCTGTGGAATTTATCTCATGGAGAAGACAAATCTCAGAACATGATTTAAAACCTTGCAAAAAAAAAAAAAGATCACTCTGTCTCTGGAACAGGATGAATTCAGGTCAGCTCTGAAGCCGAACTGCCTTTTGAAGGGTTCCTCTATGGCTTACCCAGTGATGGTGACAAAAATAACAAACTCCAGTGATGCAGTAAGCAAGTGAGTTGAACAAAATTGGAATTTCCCAGCTCTTTTGCAAAAGCCCCAAGAACAGGTGCTTATTTCAACTCGTGCCAATGTGGGATTCACCAAGGAACAACATTCTTACTATACTTTTTAAAAGACTGACTGTGAACCTTTTCTGCCTCTACCAGTTAAAGGAGTATTCATAGAAGGATTTCCTTGGGCAAATATTTCCACCTCCTTATGGAGCTTGGATCTAGGACAGCTTTGCACCTTTGCTTCAGAGGAGAAGAGAAGGGGGTAGCTTGTTGTGTATATCGAGTCTGAAATTGATCTGGTTTCACAACAGACCAATATTCAATGAACTCAGGGATTGAATGCTGTAAGTTAAAGATATATAAAGTTTTGGGACTTAAAACATTGAAATCCTAAGTTCATCAAATGCATCAAAATATCTTTATTTTGGAACTTTGAGATAAAGCAAAATCTGAGGGTAAGATATTTACAGTCTCCATTTAAGAAAAAAATATTATTTACATCAACATTAGAGAGGAGGTCACCACAGTGTTAGTCAAACACAGGATCTCTCACCTCTGTGGAGCCCTTATGTTTATTTTATGAAGCCAAGGCTCCAGGACTCTCAAGTGCTGCAAGTATAAGTGAGCTCCCACTGTACCCTCCTGCCACAGCCCATGCAAAGCTGGAGCAGCTCCTGACGGGTAAGATTCAGTCAGAAATGTTACTGGATACTCAGGGCTAATATTTGCTCATGTACAGAATCATCAGCAGGGCCTCAGTGTGGCTCTCCTAACACAGAGGTTGTGTTTGCCATGTTGTGATTTGGTTAAATATCTCCACCTTCAAGTCTGGGCAACTGAAGGATACTTGAGCTCACACCATGCCCCAAAAGGAAGGCAGCTGCCCCCAGAGAGCAGGAACACGAGCACTGCGAGCAGGAATGATGAGGCACACAGCACTTTGAGGTGTTTGTGCCCTGCTTTGGGTGTAATTTACTGCAGCATCATCTGTCCAACCACTGATAGGAGTCAAGCTGTGATCAAGCTGAGCAACCAAACGATGTAGGAAATCAGTAGCTGACTACACACACAATTTCATTTTCAAAGACAAACGTTCGAAGTCCATTATTGACATCTGTAAGAACTGAGTCACCAGAGTGATGGGGCCAGGCAGAGTGCCAGAATCGCTCACTGTTCTCAGAAGTAAATAACAGCAACTGAAGTTACACATTCATGGCCCATTTCCTCCAGCTTCCTTTGAGGTTTATTCTGCCTGGAAATCAACAACTTTCAACCCACACATTTCCTCACCAGTAATTTGGAAGAGATGGGGAACAGCCTTGATCAATGGTCAGAACTCAGTTCAGAAGATCTCCTCCCACTGCAACTTGAAGTGGCAGCGATACCCGGTCCAGCTGTGCAGGTCCTTCCAGGGCCCATACTGCATTTTGAAAAAAATAGAACAACTCAAAACACAAGGTCACTTAGAAACCACCCTCTCCCCTTCCAAACAATTGATCGGAGGCAGGGGTGAGCCCCCAGAGCTGCCGAGGTATCGAAACCCCAGTTTCAGCCGACTGTCTGGTTATGGGGTCCTGCTGCAGAAGCCCCATCCAGACCCAGCCGCTGTTGCCAGCAGGGATTTTAGCAGGATCCGCCTTTGCTGGGGCCACATGCTGCCCTCTCGTGGGAAGCCCTGCGGATGGTACCCTGCCGCCTGGGCACAGCCCTGAGCCCGGGGACAGCCCGCGGGGAGCTGCTCCCACAGCCGCGGCACAGCAGCTTCGGGCAGACCACCGCAGCCTCGCTAGCTCAGCCAAAACCCTCAAAAATCTCCTTATTTGAGCACTTTCGCAATATCCCAGGCAAGAACAGACCCTGAGAGGTGTCTGAGGGACGGATGAGGCTCTAGCATCTCGCATGATGTAGTGCCAGAGCACATGCCCAGTGTCCCTAAGCCAGACTGCCTTCTTCACCAGATTTTACTTCTCCAGTCCTGCATGAGTGAACAGGTTCTTCTGGGATAGACAGGCCTTTTTTATCCACTCCAAGAGCAAATGGTCGTGTTGGACTAGTGTCCTGCACAGAGCTGGGGCAGGCATTTGAGATGTGTTTATTCCAGCATGGCTGCATCTCTCTCACACCACAAGCACTGGCTGCAGGGCTTTCTGGACAGCCCTGGGGAAGACAGCAATGCCTGCAGTGTTGAGCCTTCAGTTCCTAGAGCTAAGCTTCCTTCTCCCACTGAATGAAGTTGCTGTTCTCAGCATGGATGAGCTTTTTCAGGGTTTTATTTTTGTAAGTTTGCTGAGAGAATTAGCACCTACAGGAGCCAGGGCACAATAGCTGTGCTATGTAAGCCAGACAGGCCCCCTGAGCACTTTTCTGTTGGTCCTGTTTTTAATAACTGGTCTCAGCTTTTCCACGTAGCCCCTCACACCAGCACTATACCAGTAACAGCAACCTGGGGGCCACCCAAAATCCATGAGCAGTGTTGTGTCACACACGGGCTTGTCCACTGGACACAGAGATGCTGAATTCCCAACTTTCTGGAATATTTCCTTTTTTTTCATGTTAAACCTCACAAAAATCATGATCCCCTCTCTCGGCCTTAGCTGCTTTCTGCAGGTGGGTTTTACCCCAGGTGGCACCCCAGAAGCCAGGTGAGCTGGCATTTTGCAGCAGGTGACAGCTACCACTCTTATATTTGACTGAGGCACAGAGGATGAGGCTTCCTCCAGCCAGCCATAAACTTGCCTGTACAGAAGTGTTTCATGGACGTTTGCACCATGCATAACAGGCAACACCTGAGCTAAGAACTCCTAAACAACAAATTGCATCTCAAGTGACCACTTCAGAATATTTCAGCTTCCAGTGAAACTTTTTCTCTCCTTAAAACCATGAACTCTCGATTTCCTGATCCTGAGAATCATCACAAAATGGAAATTTCATGGCATACGATGTGCAAGTCTACATTGCCTATCAAATAAACTTCCCAGTGGAAAAAAAAGAGAGGGCTTTGGTTGCATCAGATCAAGTTTAGCAGCTAGACAGTGTGAGAGAGTTTCCTTTATGAATTCTGTATTTATAGACATCTCCAACAAGAAAAAATATTTCAAGGTCTTCTTTCTGACCTGTTTTTTCTCATAGTGTACTAAACAGGCTTTGCTTCATGGAATTCGAAAAACTTCCTCTTCAAGGTGTGCTTAGTCAGAGAAAAAGCTGCACTAACACACATATTTAAACAGAGAAAGAGACTTTCTTTCCCCTTTTAACACCTAAAGTGATTTAATAAGGTAGTTTAAAGAGCAGCATGAGAATGTCATACAGAATTTGCACTGACTTGGAGAAAAATTAGATGAACTTACCTACTGAGTGGAGTGTGTCCCTTGAGTTCTCTAACTCCTGTTTTCCCCACAGGTGCTCTGTCTGCATGGCTGCTCATGGGTGTTCTCTACAGTCCCAGCAGAACACGTGTTGTGGAAAGCAGACTTCCACAAGAGAGAGTGAAAATCTGCCTGTGACCAAAAGAATTGTTCAAATAAAATGGGCAGCAGCAAGGGGTATTGTAGGATGGGTTTGTTCCAGGGACCCCCAGAAAAAGCCCCGAGTTTGGCTCAAGTTCTTTAAGAAGTCCTTGTTTGTCTCCTCCAGCAGCAGCCTTGCACAAGCCCAGTTTGAGTGGAGCAGCATCCAAGGGAAGAGTGGAAGTGTGTTTACATTTTTGTTGTGACAGGTTTTGCAGTCCACATCTACTGCATTTACCGGATGCCATCTACATGCACGAGAGAAAAAGCATTTGCATTTAAGCCTGTTGAATTCAGAAATTTTTGTGGACCACTATCCTTGCATTCTGTCACACAGGATAATCATAATGCCATTGCTGCCTGCTTACCCACACCACACCTCCTCTGATTCCTTGGATTTAAATAAGCTTCAAGTCTTCCTCTCCATATTCCGCTATTAATTATTTCTGTTATGTAAACACGCAGAGGTCCCAGTCAGAATTTCAGTTCCCACTGTTGTGGGAGTTCCTAGGATAGTTCATATTGACATTCCCTGTCCCAGAGGGTATCTGAGCACTCGTGTCCATCTCTGCAATCCAGCACTGGCAGCATTCACAGAATCAGGAAGAATACTTGAATAACACAGTTTTCTCCTGTGATCAGCCTGTGGTAACTTTTCCAGGACCTCTATATTCCTGTATGTCATTTACTCTGCTGTCTTTGCCATGTAAACCAGTGTCACCTTTCCACAGCAAACAGCTGAATTACACAGCTGCGTCCTCCAAAACCACACCAAATGAGCCTGGGTGGACACATTCAGTGAAATACAAATCAGTTCTTGTCCCTGTGATCAAAGGAAGCTAAGGGTCAAACAGGCAATTGAATAAATTAAGAAGATACTTGGATTACTTTTATAAAAGTTTGATAGACTAAGTAAAACTAATAATCTCAACATGATACTATAAAAAAACCCCAGAAAAATGGTATTAAAAATTATTGTAGATCGACTTATTTTCAATTTCCTATGACTTAATTCTATTTCTATATTCAGTTCTCAGAAATTAAGCCAGTGAATTTAATGACACTGTGGTATAATCTTAAAAGTATTCTGGGAACTTGTGTCTTAACACAGGTTTTCATCTTGTTTTCCTTGGTTTGGGGAGTTTTAAAAATTATTTTTCATTTTAAACAGGGTGGTTTGGACTTGGATGTTTTTTGTTTGTGTGAGGGCTTTTTTTCATTTTGTTTTGTTTTTTAGGAAAAACAATCAGATGAATCTACAAAGTAATAAAATACTTTGGAGTTACTTTAAGTTGTTTATCCTGTCTTCATGCAGCTTGTTACAACAGACCAATTGACTCCAGCTCATCATATAGGAGACATTTTTAGAATAACTTTTAGAATTCATACCAGGATAATTCTGGTATTTTACTTGCCAGAATTATGTGTACCTTGTATGTGAAGAATTGTATCTTTATGGGTATAGATGCAGCCTAGCAATATACTACATGAAACAGAATGCTGTGGTAAGCAGCTGTTCCCAGGATAAAGCGTGTCTGATGTGCAATAACTTGTTAAACAACCATGAAATTTGTCAAAACTACTATTTAGCACAGCAAAGACAACTAAAAATATTACCCAAGAACTTCATGCAGCTAAAAGTTCACTGGTTTATTTCTCTTATCAAGAGTAACAGTCTGAAACATTGTACATTAATTTACAATCAGAAAGATCCTTATGCTTATCTCATGTAGGTGACATTGAGACATCCAGTTAGCGCTAATTATTACTCCAAAAATTAAATCTTATTTTATAAGGTTAAACGTTTTTGAGTCATTCGTTGCCAAAACACAACATCAGTCTACAACCACACAGAAAGTAGAAATTGAAATTTCTTCAGAGCCACTACCATCACTATGAAGATACAATGCCAAGTGTTTACAACATTCTGCAAGTTATCACTTCTCCCAGCATTCAAGGTAGCAAAAACTCCCTCTTCACTTTTTACTGTACACAGGAATTACAGTAGAAGGGGAAATTTCGATCCATAATATTAAATCGAGGGTAAGAGAAGTGCTTCTGAGTAATTTGCTATTTAAGTAGGAAACGAACAGGGTTGTGGAGCAATGAGGATTCTTCTCTGAGAAAGGGTAAGTTTTCTCCTGAGCCTCAGACCATGCACACTCCTCTCCTCGCAGCAGTGACAATGGCCTGTGCTCCTGGGGCGAGAGAAGCAAAGCTGAGATCGCTGTGCACACCCAGGCCGTGGGTCTCAGGCAGCCGTGCAGAGCTGGCCCAGCAGAGGAGGTGCAGTGTGATAAACCCAGAGCAGGGCTCAGTAACTCGTGCACAGAGCAAGACAGCCCAGTTTCACCCACTAGAAACATTTGGATGTTTCACAACTTTGGCTTTCTTGAACCCTGGTTGAATCCCGTCACTGATTTGTGTGATTTGTGCGTCCCTCAGCACCACAAAACAGAGGTGTTCAGATCTGCAGCCTCCCCGGGAGGGAACACAACAAGAACCGGTCTGTTTTGCCTTGGCACTGAGCACACAGAGCACAGAAAGCCCCTGCGCTGGGCCTGGCCCAGAAGCCGGCACACCATGGCCCTCTCCCCGCAGTGCCCCACCACCCGAGCTGGACTGCAGCACCCTGGCCGCCCCAGAGAGCCCCAGTGCCACGCAGGGGTGGCTGGTGGCTCTCTGGGGCTCACTGACACACTGCATCTGGCACGGGAAGCCTCCAGCACAGCGGGGCTAGGGGCCGTGCAGCCAAAGGGAAACCATGTGGAAATACCTTCCTGGGCTCTCTCCGTGACAGCGCACTTCACCACAGATGCAGCAAAGCCTCTCAGCACCCCTCCTCCTGTTTTGGCACTCCTCAGCCACTCCCCTCCCCAGTCACACTGCTCTGTGCCTTCTGCCAGATAATCCTGTCCTGTTTCCCCTCAAAGGCAGCAGCCACCCTGTTCAGGATGAAGCACAACACACAAGAACCTGTGTTCCTTCCCTTCTGCTCTGCCAGTTCTCCCTGTGCCTCGCTCCTCTTGCTGCAGGCCTGGCAGCCCCGTTCCTGGAATGGGCCCTCACCAGGCTGGCACAGCCACCCCGCAGCAGCTGCCGGAGCCCCAGCACAGCCAGCTGGGAGACACTGCTCTCCTCCTGGCAGCAGCACAAACCTCCACTGCTGCCCCCAGGCCGTGGCAACTCCTCTGCAGCAGCAGCAGCAGCAAGACGGACACGGCCCCCCACACGGCCCCATCCTGAGAGGAGCTGCTCCCCAGCTGTGGCCAAAGCCACTGTCCCTCCCCGTCACACCATGGCCAGGACGTGTCCTTGCCCCACACTCACCACCATGGCACAGCAGCTCAGCAGGGCTGAGTCAGGAGCACCCATTTGATCCCAGCTGCGCAGGGAGGAGATTCAGAGCCCAGCTCTTGATGAGGGTTTCCTCTGTCACACTGTGGATGTGGTATTATTCACATACAGCAGTTAAATACCACATGCCAATGCAATGAAACCCAGGAGATCTGACTCCACGGCCTAGGAAAGAGAGCATTTGTCCTGGCTACCCTGTGAAATGTAAGTACCTTTCTCAAGATGGCACAGAGAGGGAGTTTGATGCCCACTGCAGCCCTTGGCATGGCCAGCGACCAAAAGACAGAAGTCATTAAGTCCATTTCCAAATGGATGGGACTGTGGCTATCTCCCTTCAAGGCAGAAGGTCCCCAAGGTACATTACTCTGAGAGAATGGGTTGTATGGCCAGAGGACATGCAAGTGTGGACAGTATAGCAGTGAGACAACATTTTGATCCACACGGTTCTCCCTACAGGCTCTCTCAGGACAGCCTTGTCTCCAATAGGAAACACAGTCTGAGGAGAAGAACACAGAATCTGGGAATCCTGAAGAACAATTTGCCACAGACAACGTTTGTGGCCACAGGCTGGCTGAGTCGTTGTGCCTCTCCTTCCCTCCAGCCAGACAGGGAAAGCAGCTCCTCTCTGCTCAATGAGGCCATTGCAAGGTGTTCAGAAAAAGTAGAGAATATAACAATTGAGGCTCATACAAGAACCTTATCCAGCTTTAAACTGTGTTGTACCAAGAGCACCACCCATGCAAAGCCTGCATTTAAAATGGGGCTTCTGTGTTCACCTGCAGGTGCTCAGAGGACAGAATTTTATACAACTTGGAAGACGCCTTTTGCTGTCCCAGGCCTATGCACAGGGACAACTTTGGGATTTAGCAAAGAATCCGATCTGTTCTAACAGTTGCAGACAGCCCAAAATGGAAGTGTCCGGTGGGTCAAGGGCTGTTTTCCATGCAGTGGTGCTCCCAGTTTATTCTGGTATCACTCCATGTAAGCCAGTAGGTCATTAGCATGGACTCGGTGTGAGCCAGACCCCAAACATTCAAGCTGATATTCAACCCTTTGCTTCATGCCACATATAGTTCAGAGAAAAACTGCACCTTGTGCAGTTCTTGGCCTCACTGGCTTACATTAAAATTATGTCAGCCTTAGCTCTGAATTTCCTGCGTAGCAAAAGTCAAGAGAGACATCAATCTTGTTCTCACTTTCAGCGAGACCAAACATGAACCCAGCTTTGTTGAGGTAACGTGCACTAATGGCAGCTCAGGGTTCATCCCAAACCACACTACTTAGCCTGTCTGTCCTCATTAGCTTTTAGAGGTGCTGATGAAGCAACGGGACAGAGCTCTACAAACTTATGCTTGGCGCCATTCAGTTACAGAAATCATGGGCAGTCTCCAATTCAGGGACCCGTGAAGTATCCTTTGGTACCCAAAAGATATTATCTGGAAAGGAATCAAAATTCTGTTCACCAAAATATTTATATTAGCTGAGAAAGCCAAACTCCACCAAGAGCAGAGCTGGCGAGCTTCCCTGGAGTGTCTCTGCCAGTGTGTAAAACACAGAAAGCAGCCCCACCTACCACAGCCCCTCTGTGCATGCCCAGGGCTGGTTTAGCTTTTGAGTACAGTGCCAGCTATTTGTAAGGCCTCAAAAATCTGGAAACTTTGGAGCGCAGCAGCCGAATGAAGGATCTTGGGAACATCTCTCTTGACTCTTGGGCTGTGTACTTGAAGTAGTTCTGTGGATGCGCCAACACGTCAAACAACGCTTTTATCAGCTTCTTGTCCTGGGAAAAGAGAGGCAGATTTTATAGTAATTCCACCAAGGAGTTAGGGTCAGCATTACAAAAGTTTAATGCCTGTCTAACTCATAAAAGCTTATGGGCATTTTATTTTTCAGGTGTTTCAGGGGCTTAGAAATGGAGCAAGGCTGACATTCAGGCTTCTAGGAAGTCACTATGGGCATTCCACATTAGCAGCACCAGAATTTCTTCCCTCCTCATAAATCCAGAAACAGAAGACCAGCAAACAAACCACAAAATAAACACACACTTGAGCTGATATCCAGCAAAATAAAGGCATGCACTCAACTTGCCTATGGAAGTCCCCTAACCAAGGTCAGAGAAATCCACAATGAGATTTCTTTTGGCCAGGGAGGAAAAGCCTTTGCTAATCTACAGGCTACAAGGAGCAGCACCAAGTGCTTTCCCAATAAATTAATTTCCCTAGTAGGTCTGATCCACCTTCAATCCCCCTGAGCAAAGGGTCACATATCCACTGCTCTGCACAGCCAGGATCTGCTGATTTCACCCCATTTCCCTGAAGCAGCACATGTCCAAGTGCACCAAGGAACAGACCTGATGCAGGGCAGGAAGCAACTCACACCAAATAATATAATTTCCAGTCAAAACTAACATGTTCAGTGGAAGGAATGTACCTTAAGTATTTCTTGATGATTTTCAGATGCATAAAGTCTGCCATCCCGAACAATGTCTTCTATTAGTTCTTGGTAATCCTCTGTGGGGAATGCACAAGAGAGTAATTTGCAGGTTCACTTCACTTGCATACTCAATACCTCCCTTGGCTACCCATGGAAGCCCTGCCCTCAGAAGAACCAGTGGTACTTTGTCCTCATATTAGCAGTCAGAAAATATTCCAAACATTTTTGTGTTTACTATGAGAGCAGCATACTCTGCTGAGCAGCTCAGCATCCATCTGTCAAAAGCAAAAGAAATCATAGAGCACCCAAGCCTGGAGTGCATACTGTAACCAAGTAACCTGCTTCAAACCAGCTGAGCTGCAGGAACCCATCTGCACACACCCACAACCTGTTATTGACTTCTTTCTACAGCTAGAAGGAAAAAAAAAATGTGTAAGAGGATATTTTCTTAAGAGTAAACCCCTGAAATTCTGAAATTCTAAAAACCTGAAATTCTTTTTTTTGAGAGGTCTCCCCTGAAAAATTATTTATCCACCACTGGTGAAACTCTGCAGATCACAGCAAGGATGACTTCCTCACAATTAATCCAGTGTGAACAGAACTTGACTTATGCTGAACTGCAAATCCTCAGCCCCAGTTTCACACCTCGTGATTCTGACAAGGATGAGGTGAAAATCTTACCCCTCAAGCTTCTTTTCAAATATAGATATTTTGCTCTCTGGTTCTAGGTCACAAACGGTAGCAGCAACACAATAAAATCACAGGTACTCGGGCTCTGCCTAATTCCTAACTGGGGCCACCCAAAGAAAATGGAAAGGCAGAGAAGTGCATAAAGATTAGATTTTAGCTCTGAGCTCTGCAATTTGCAGGCCAGAGCCCAGAACCGCAGCTCTTTGTTTAGGTCTGTGGAAGACTGGAAACACAGTGGCACTTAAAAGACTGCAGCGTACTGCAGAATTCCTTAAATTAGGTTTAAATGAAACAGCTACTGGAAGCAGCTCCTAGTGACGCTGCTGGGAGCGCTGGGCTGCCCTGCTGCTCAGGGAGGGGAGTTCTGCACTGCTGCAGCTGCACTGCACCTCATCAGCCCAGCTGCTCACACCCACTTACCATCATAGGTTACATAAGGAACTTGGAATCCTTTGGCACTGTTCCCTTCATTTGACTTGAACTGGATCCACAGTTTCTTAGACCTGGAAGTGAAAGCTATGGGGCGCTCGTAGGTCTGGCAGGTCTCGTACGTGGTCACCGAGTTGGAAGAAGCTTTCAAAGAAAGCACACAATAGGCAGGTGTGTGATAATGCTTCATACCAATGAGCTGTTAGAAAATAGGTTGAACTACCATCACAAAAGTGCTTGCTAGTGTTATGAAAACTCCTCAAAATGTGGCAGGCCATCAGTGGATGGCAGGCCATCAACAAGGGGCTTTTTGGTGAGGGAATATTTCCCTTTTTCCTAAAAAAACAGTCTACTGTTTGAAGGATGTGCCTATACTAGAAACCGAGGTTGTTTATCCCCACATCAGGCACTTGTTAGGATTAGCAAGCATTCCCTCTTTCCTAACCAGGGTAGAACTGTTCAGCATAATGCATGACTTGAACCGCCTACCTATTCTTAACAATATTTCTCTCAGAGTTCCCCAACACATCATAGCCTTGCACCCTTGTTTCACTGAAAACTATGGAGCAGCACTGAAGGATAGGACTTCTCCATTTGCCATTTAAAGAAATTTCAGCTCTTAAGTAGAAGCCAGGCTACATTCAGCTCCTGCAAACAGCAATACCAGTGAGAACCCTGTGTTGCCCACTGAGCTATGCCTCGGTGAATATTTCAGACTCACAGCTTTTTCTCATCACCAGGTAGTCTCCACACTCGTCTTCTATGGGCAGGAATATTTCTGGAACCACGATCAGGATGCGGCGCTTCGGCGGTGGGTTGATATTCCAAGTGCACTCCGTGTTTGCAGGGTAGTCCCCAGGATAGTTGGGCGATTCAATATACCCAGTGTAATCTCCCAGTTCCCCTCCACACTGCCTGTCTGGAAAAGGAACACGGTATGCAGGACAAGGCAAAGAGAGGTCACCCGACAGCTCTCCTGCAGTCACCGTCAGCTGCCCGGGTGACAGACACACACGTTTTCCTTCTTGCATCTGCTGCAGGTACAGCTCTCTTTGCCAGCCTCTCACATTTCTGTGTAGGTGTGTTCACATACATCTGTGTATATAGGGACTCCAGAGGTGGTTGTGAGCAGTCACATCTCTGCCATCCATTCTTCCTCTTTAATTTACCCTCAGCTTCCCACACCACAGCTACCATAAATCCAGAACAGTGGCTCCCTTTGTAATTGCCTCTTTCAAAGGTTGTTATTAAGAAGAAATGGTTACTACAGCTATTAAGTTGTGTGAGCTAGCTTCCATTCCTCTTAACAGGAGGGGAAAAATCAGGGTGCTGGGAACACAAACTCTGCTATATCAAGGAAGAAAAGATTTAATAGCAAGACCCCGAGCAACCCAGCACCAGCTGGCAAAACACAATCATCACTTACCTTGACAAGGATGATGGAACCAGTCTGCAGAAATGCTCTCTCACAGACCTCAGTGAGCCATGTGGGGTGAGATGCAGGCAGGCAGCAAAAGAGGAGCAACACCTCTGCCTTCTCTCCAGCTCCCTGGAGCAAAGCTAAGTTTTGCCCTCAGGGCCACTCCGAACATTAATGGCCCAGCCTGTTTATTTGTAAGAGAGCATCAAAGCCATCTTGCTGCACTTACTTTTGCACTGCGTTATGTTTGTTGACCCATCAAAATCAGTAGTGGTGTTTCCAGGGCAGGAAATGCAGTAATTTTGTCCAAACTCAGGCTGGTATGTCCCAATGGCGCAGCGAATACATCGGTGAGTTGTGGTGTTGTAAAAATGGCCTGGAGAACACTGAACTGGACAGTAATTAAATATGCACCATGGTTAAAAAGGTGGCAGTAGCATACTAGAATTTTTTTTATACATTTAATTACATAATACATAATTACATGTAAAAGACCTAGTGTAGTTTCAGAAATTGAAATGCCAAATTAATAAACTGTCAGGGTGGCAAAAAAGAGGTAATTAAGAAAATTTTAGTTCACAGGTCATTTTGTGCAAGTTCGAAATTCCCAAATGCAGCACTATAGAGTGGTTGTATGTGAAAGAAGCAATAAAACCATTTTAATAAACCATGAAGGTAACAAAACAATTTCAGTTTATCAGGTCCTTCTGTGCAAGTTGAAAAGATCTACTATCAAATGCAGGTTTCTGTGCTGCACAGTCCCCTTTTTTTCTATTCCTTTTAAGCTCTGCTTAATCCCAAATAATTCTTCCTGAGTTTTGGAAGCTAGCTCAGCCAGGAGTCCTTCCCTACATGCTGCCCCAATCCAAATGCTTCAGATAAGCTCCAAATAGTTCTTGCATCTGTGATTCCATGTCTCATGTGGCCTCTTCCACATGCAAATTCCTGAGCTCTTCATTCCAGTTAATAGAAAGAATTTCTTTAATCTCCTCTCCAATTTGAAAACTGAACCTCATTTATAGATTTGTTTTTGTTTATGTTAAATAAACTGAAATCAGTTCCTCTTATCTTGATCCAGAGTTTTAGCATTGTTTCTTAGTACTTCAATTTTGCAAAATTAAGTATGAAGTAACAGTACTTGTGGATTCAGTGATTCTACACTGAAGGAAACGATTAGATATCAAACTACTACCAGTAATATTAATTCTTCAATGATACTGCAGAATTCTTATAGTATGCTGCAATTCTCAACAGTAAACATACCTTAACTGAAACTAGAGAGATCTTTTAATCCAAACCACTACCAAATGTTTGCATCAGGACTTTATTTCTGTCCCTTATTTCTGCTCTGCAGCAGTAGATTTTCTGTGAAGACTTTGTTCTCTAGTGACTTCTATAAGTAATTTTCCTTTACCTATGCTTTTGGTAACCAGTTTTAGAAAGAATTGAGGCTTTCCTCACAGCCAGGCCAGGCCAACCAGCTATGAGACTCCTGGAAGAGCTGACTCTCAGAAGGAGGAAGAACCTTCTCTGAATGCCCCACTTGAGCAGCAGCACTTATTTTTGCCTCAGATTAATGCAGTTCGTCAGATAAATCTTGGCCCTACCTTTGGTCTCACAGTCCTGAAACAAGGATGGCCCGCTATGCCTTGTTGTTAGACCTCCTCCACAGGGAAAGCAGGATACTCTCCCAGCTTCAGGCTGGTATGTTCCAAGGGGGCACGGCAGACAGGGCTTGAAGCCATCAGGAGAATATTCCCCTGGGGAGCACTGATCTGGAGGAGGAAGAACACACATTATAGATGAAGGTGTGTTAGTGGGCCTGCCCAGGACCTGCAACCCCGCAGTCAAACTGCTCTCCTTTACGGGACCAGCTGCAACAGGGGTCCAGAAATGAATGCTGGCAACAGCTAGAGCTTAATACCTCCCCTGTGCACTGTAAAAGAGACACTGATAACCTTCGGTGCTAGTGAGCTCTTCTGGGAGCTGGAATGGATGTCACACTTTGTTGCAAGGCCACACTGGACACTCAGCCTGTCCAGTGCTCTCTGCTCAGTTGTACAGTGCAATTATTTAGTGATCATCTCCTCATTCTAGCTAGAGAGCTCTTGAACTCCTCCCAAATGAAGTAATTTAGTAGTGAACCTAAGCTGCCAAAAATGGACTTCTACATTTCTGTAAGTACTTTAATCTTAATATTGTTGAATATTCGTATTTCATAACTATTAGCATTACTGGATTGTGTGAAAACCTCAAGTGCAACAAATAATTGTGCAAATTCAGTAAACTAAACACTGTGCCTCAAAGACTTTTAAAGCAGAAATATTCTGGCCATTCCTCTGATACTGGATCTTGGATAATGATTATCTGTGCACTGGACTGCTGTGTTCCGCATGGTGCCTAGATAGCACTGACTCAATCTGACTGATTTTACTAAACACACACCTCAGTATTATCTAGCAAGCCCAGCAGTATTCATGAGTATCTTTGAAAAGTTCTGGTTTTCAAACTTTTCACAAAAGAACTGGCTTCGGTGCCGGTATTTAATAATTACCCTGCTCTGGAAAGGCACAAAACACTGTTGCAGTTGTTCAGCTGTGCTGAAAAATTCTGTCCTTTTAAGACCTGTTACGATAATAAACTGTTAGTTTTAGTTTATAGCTCCAATAAATCACTCAGTGAATAGCTGTTTTGTTTGGAAGTTAAATTGGCCTTGGCTTCATTTCAGGATATGTGACTAACAACAAGCAGGGCATTAACTACCGGTCATGATCAATGATGAAGAGTTTTGTTTATGGCTGATACACCGAGAGGAATAGCTGAGTGTTCCTCCTTAGCTTAAAAATAAAATGCAGCAGGTCAAACCATGCTCTGTAGCTTATCAATGAAAGCTTGTGAGGAAGTCTTAGCTCCTGGTTCTAACTTTTTCCACCACACATCACCTCTGCCCTCATAAGGACACACATTCATTTGCTCCCACACTTCTCAAGCCTTTCTCCATTTTATAAACATTCCTACAGAACACTCATCTCTGTACACTTTGTGCACTTCCACAAACATGAATGAATTCAGGCTTTCATTGCAGCACTCCTAATAAGGTAAGGAAAGAGCACTATTTACAATTCCATGACAAGGAAAGACAATTCAGGGTTAGGAAAGGTGATTCTGAGAAGTGGCTACTGACTTCAGAAGCCTAGAAGAGATGGAAAGACCGGAGCAAATCTCCTTCCCTCATAAAACTCCATGGCTCTATGGGAAATTAATGCTCTGAGTGGCCTTGCTAGAAAATAGCTGCTCTCTGCTCTCTCCCCTTAGCCTGTCTATTTCCATTCATTTTAATCACATGTCAAGTTTAGGGTGGTTTGGGTTTGGGGGTGTTTTTTTGCATTTGGGAGAAGGGGTGTCTCTGTTCCGTGTTTTGAACAGAAACACTGACCATACAAATTCAGTCTTAAAACTGTACTTCAGGTTTCCTAAACTTGCTCAAAGTCCAGAAGAACAGTAGGACATCTATCAGAGCTCAAAGGAAACCCACCCTGGGCAGGAATCAAACCCACAACTTAAGTGGAAATGTTGATGTGAGAACTTGTCCCATCAGATTTCTCTTGACAACTTTACCATCTGCATCTTACTTGCCTTGAAACCACATACTGTGAAAATTGTGGAGCTCCCTGTGGAATACAACTATAAATCTTCCTGGATTCTTTAGCAAAGTGCCTAATTTTTGAACATTTGCATTGAGGAAGTAAACTTAAAAAGACCTCCTCAGACATCACTGAGAGTCTCAATCTGGGCCAAAGGAAGACTTCTTCCCTTAAATCTGAATCATTTGAGTCAAGTGTTTCATTCTGATTTTCCTAAGAGGTGGCAACACCAGAAAGAAAAAAGGCAAACTAGCTACCACCATTGCACCACTGTAATAGGGTGTTTAAAACCAGCTGAAAAAAGCTCTGGCTTCTGAGACACACCAAATGCTTGATTGATCCTATGTGCATTTGAGAAAAGAGGTCACTACACTCACATACAGATCTTGCTATTTACAGTCTAACAAGTACTCAATATTCAATGCAAATATTAGAATTACTCCATGTCATGTCCAAGTTTTAATGCCTCAAGCTAACAAATATATCACTTTCTTCATGAGACTAGATCAAACCAAGTTTTCAGAGTGCTACAAGCGTCCAGATAATTAAATCCACAAACATATTCCCTGTAAACTGCTCTCAATTCCTCCACATCGTCCACCTAGAAATGTTTCAAACACAGGCCTCTCATCCAGCCCCACCGGAGCACAGAGCTGGGGTAATGAGGAAAGCCTGTTTAGAAGCTCACAGAATTCACAAGGGCTCAATTTAGCACAACAAGCAGTGTTAGATTCAATTACAGTAACATTAATAATAGGGATGTTGTTCCGACACAGAAATCATCCCACACAACTCCATAGGACTGTGCATAAAATTAGGATGAACCTTCTCTTAAATAAAAGCCCAACAAAATTAACAAAAACCAAAAATCCACATGAAACACCTCTAAGAAGTTCAACTTTTCCAGATATTTGCTTAAATAAAACAAATTTATGAAGTTTATGAGCTTCATTTTGCAAAACTAGAAACTGCATGGTCCCACCTGACATGTGGGAAACACCCAGTCAAAACCAGATCTGAAGATTTGCAAATAATGACATTAAATCACTATTCCACTGGTTGGATTTGCTCTTTTTTCCAGAAACTTGATTGTTTTTCTCCAAATGAACAAAAGAACCAATTGCCTCTAGCAGACTTCATTTCTGCAGCCACTGTCTTTGTTTATCTTCAATACCCATTAAAAACCCGGTCTTGAGTCTCATGCAGCTGTTTTAAAGGAAAAAAAAGTGAAAGCTTTTCTGATGCAAAAACAAGAAGAAAGGGGGGGGTGGGGATGAAGAGAGAGGCCCACAGGGAACGAGGATTAACAGTTACAAAGACATTTAAAGGCTCTTCCCCTCTTTTCAACACATTAGCCTTTGAGCACTTGCTCCTGTAGACAAACGCTGTAGTATCTCAGGGGCTGAGAAGGTGAACCTCATAAAGGAGGTCATGATCCACCAATTCACCATTTTCTTAAGAATGATGCCTTGACTTTATAAGGAAAATCACCAACAAGTGATGCAAATTGATTCTGAAGCGGCATCCTTTAAGTTATTGTGTTTTAGCGGGTCACACATTTAGGTCACATCAGATGGTTATGCATTCTAAGGATTTATGCCTTGAATCTATGATTGTCAGGGCAAGCCAGTTAGCAGGAAAAATAGCACCCCTTTCCCCCATTTGATAATTCATTTCTTCTTGCTGGATTTTCATAAAACTGTAACAAAGAAACCCCAACAACAGTTGTGTAACACAACTATTAATTATAACAACTCCAAAGGCAGGCAGCACTTTGCTTTTTAGATCTCTCTCTCATACTTCCATAATGCCTGTATCATACCACATACAAAGTTTTGAGATGTGGTTACTCATTTTGGATGAAATGTTTAGATTTCATTTGCATCCTCTCAGCTAAGGGGACAAAACGGCTGAATGCTGAGCAACAAAATGTGCTGGCACCTCCCACACAAGATGAAGCTGCTCATCAGAGCAGTGCCTGTGCCAGTGCTGCTCATGCCTGCTGTTCTCTGAAGTGACAGCTCTTTGGGTGAATCCCCTTGCAACTACTGTGGAGCAAGGACATGTTGTCATGTCCTTTTCTGCATCCATTTCAGGAAATGGTAATTCTCAGTGCGCCTCCTTCCACCTCTGAAAGTATTGGTGTGCCCAACGCAAAATAAAAAAATACCCGATGGAACAGGCAAGGGGTACTTTTGACTCCATGGGATGTGATCAAGGTATGACAGAGTTTTGAGCAATGGAAAAGCAGCTAAATTGCTTGTTGTTCGAACTTATTTTCTTTCAGTATGGAAGCTTCCAGTAAATCATTTTCTGAAAAGGAATCGGTAGGATTTAAACAGCTGGTCTTCGGCTGTTAAATCTGTCTGAAGCCAAGCTCATACTGGAGAATGACCACTTGTAGCCAGGCTAGTGGGTGAAACTGCATTCTCCCCAAGACAACTCTCCTCTCAAGGAAGCAGGTAGCATTTCCAGCATCCTCAGAGGGTTCACGTGCAGCCTTGGTGCACTGACATTCCAAAATGGACGTTTGTTACCTTAAGATCTACTTCAATGCGGGAAGACCATACCTCTGCTAAGAGAATCCAGTTCTGTGGGAAGGTTGATGAAAGCTCCATTTTGCATTTCATGTGATATCCATTATTATGGACCTATCACTGGTTGCTCCTTGGAAGCCGTACACAGGACTTCATGGGATTAACCAACATGAGCCAGTGCTGAATGAGCTTATCATTGATACACGGCTCACACATAACAAGGTAGGAAAACGCAACACTTGAACCTCTAAAGCACCAGGAAATCCCAAACAGAACTGTACAATAAACAGCAAACTTGAAATAAACTACACTATCCCTTGGAATCAGCAATGAATTCCCTTTTACCACCAATAGCTGTTTAAAAAACAGCAGACACACATGTGCAATCATCCAGCATATTAAGAATTATAAAATACCCTGGAAACCACATCTAATTTGTTCCTGGTGCCTTTCTAAAGCTTTTCTTCTGTGCCCCACTCAAGACAGTAGGAGTTAAGACAGGAAAATCAGGGATAGAACTACCTCACCAGAAGTGTGAAACCAAATGAAATTTATCTTGCTGCTGCAACTGCAGACCAGTTACCCAGCACAAAAGCTGTCAGAGCAGGAGTTGGACTTTCCCTCTGACACTGCTCAAATATAGATAATGTTTCAGCCAGTGCTGTGCCAGGAGAATTCCACCACAGGAAGAGGAGCAGCACAAGACTTGCTGAATAAATAAAACTGTATCTAACCTAGCCGTATTCCAAGTATTTGAAAACAATGAACTAAAACCTGCATTTCACTCAGTAACTGCATCAAAGAAGACTTGTAAGTCCCTTTGGCTTACTTTTTTCCCTCACTGCTTCCTGCTCCTCTGGCCAGACTGAGCAAAATCCCTCTGCCAAAGTCCTTTGCTGTCCAGAGACCACATCCACCACCTGCACTGAATCCATCTGCTGACCAGTATCTCTTGCTGTGGAGTCACTTTCTCCCCAGAACTATTAGATTTCTAGGTAAGCAGAGCCCCAATCCTGTCCAGAAGTTCCCAAGCAACTTTGCAAAACAATCAGATCAAAACAAAGGAAAAATCCCAAAACACCCTCTCCCACACATCCCCGAGCTAGCTTCTTGCCTTTCTTCACACTGTTCCCACACCATTCTCTTCTCCCCAGCTGATTTCTTAGCTCCTTCTGACTGGCAGTCCAAGCAGCAGCAGCAGCCCCCCAGTCTTACCTTAACCATTCACCCTGGGACAATCAGCTTTTTCTAAGGAAATGAGGCGTACGTAACAACACTGCCTCTGTGTGTACTTTTATGTCCTCTCAGCAGCTAGTGAGCTGTCTGCCCAGCTCCCAGCAGCCTGACAAGTGATGCAGGGAGGCTTCAAAGACACTAATTTTCTGTACATTTAATGTAAATAAGCTGGGAACAAAGGCAAGGAGAGAGACCTTCCTAACACCCCTGTAAGTGAAAGTCTGTGGTGCGAGTTCCACCGCCTGTTTGGTCACAGCAAATCTGCACAAGGATATGGTCTGAATAATTCCTCTGAAGAAAGGAAGGTTCATTTAGTGATTGCACCTTGTTAGGCACGAGCAAATCAGGGTCATTCCATTGCCCACAGCAGCACCTGTTAGGATGTCCAGGACAAACTGTAGCACCAATTCAGCAACAGAAGAGGCCTGACTTCTACAAATTGTTCTTCAAAACCTTTGACTTCATATGCTCAGTGACTCTGTTTTAACTATGGACAGGTTGTTTGTGCTCACCACACCAAAGAATTTTCCAGGCAGGCATTCCCCGAAAGCCCCCTTCCTCTCTGAACTAGCACAGAAATGCCAGGTGTGCTTCTCATTCATGCTGTGACATTAAACTGGTTCTGCAGCTACCTAAAAACAATTGTGTTTCTTTGCTGTTCCAATTTCTAATTGTAATCACATTGCCTTCTCCACCTGCAACATTTTTAGCTTACTCACTGCTGTTTTTTCCAGATGAAATCACAAACATCTTCAGAGTCACACTGTGCTCTGTACTATTGGACTGAGACAGATTTTTTCAAAGCCTTCCTCTAGCATCCAAAAAAATAGCTTGAAAATATCTTTGTAAACTCCTCTTGGTGAACTTCCCAAAAATTTTCAGACTTATTTTAATGTTCCAAGAAAAAAAAAAACCTTACAGCTTTTTCCGAGATTTCCTGAGCAATTCCCTGCTTGCTTGCACAGATGTTTTAAACAATTTTTCTGTTCTACGAATCCAAGCTTTTCTAGAGTTAGCAAAACTGGATTGGAAAATCTATTCTTAGGCCAAAGGCTGCTGCTGGAAGACATACTAATTCAGTGTGACAAGCAGTTTAAAGGCTTGCTGATTCACAATCCACCTACATGCTGCCTACCCCATGCAGCCTGAATTAGCCGTCATGGTTGTTAGGCCCCTGTTAAGATGTAACATCTGACCCTTCTCCTTTACTTTTGTGCTTTGGAAGCATTTACTATGGACTGCATTATGGTGGTGCCCTCCAGTGCCACGATAATTAAGACTTTTCTCAGTTCTGGCCTATAAACCTGCTACTCTCCATGAATTTATAACTCTGTCATGAAGAATCTCTGGGACTCTGAGCTTAAGTCAGCAAAGTGAATGCAACTGCATCAAATTCTGAGCAGCCTTTTCCTTGGGACAAGGGGGAAGTGAGATGTGTATGAGCTCAGGAACACAGCATTACACTGAATAAATGTTAAATGTTTCTTAAAAGCAACATTGGTGATGTCAAGGCTGTTGGTGCTTGATGTTATTCCCAGGATTTCCCCCTCCGAGCTTGCCAGGCCTGAGCAAAGCAGTGAAACACACGAGATGCTTGGCGCCCAATTCCCACGTAACTCACCACATCTGTTCCCTGGATGCATCTGTCCCACACCGCAGGACTGCTGTGGTTCTGACAGCTTGAGAGCCTTCCTGGCCACCTCGTGGTCCGTGCCAGAGACGCGGATGCGGAACTGGTCCCTGCTGACCGTCTTCCGTAAGGTTCGGATGGTTTTACGGAACCTCTTCTCCGTCTTCTTCCGGGCACAGCGCACATCACATGTGTCTGAAAAGCATCAGGAGTGAAAGCTGCTGTAAGTGACCATGCACAAAATCCCACCCAGTTCAAAACACCAACCAACGCAAATCACTGAGGAAGCGACTTCTGGGAACAAGTCTGAAATCCTTCAGGACAAATACCTGGGCAGCTCTTTGATCTTTGAAGCTATCCCCATCCCTCACTCTTTCTGAAGCAGTAAAATTAATTTTCAAAACAGGAGATACTTTTTATCATCATTTTGCGTACAGACAGAAGTGAAAAATACAGAAATTAAGGAGCAAATGGCAAGAAGCTTCAAACCGCACCTGGAGTTATTTTCCAACCAACCTGTCACCTCCTTCCGGCTTGTTTCAAGCTCAAAGTCTGCAGTGATAAAAATCTCTCTAGTCGTTGTCAGTCTACTGAGGGCTCCATGAACTTTCTTGCCAGAGCTGCACGATAGGTTTACATAGTGGAAGCTCTCCATTACTGAATTTTGTCTCTCTGTATGAACAAAATCAAAGGAAGCAGAAGCTTGGCCAGCTCTGTTATTGAACATTCACCAGTGCTCAGCACGCGCGCCATCATGAAGAGTTAAAGAGGAGCAAACAATCACCTCCACGTGCCAGGAAACAAACAGTTCGGCCAGTCTCTCAACTGGTGCACCCCCACACAGAATCATGACCATTTTCATGGTTTCAATGAGGAAATAAGGTTTAGTTGAAGGAAACACCCAGAATAAGCTCTGGTTCTGAAGTATATAACTTGTCACTGAGCATTCAGCGCAGTTTCTCACTGTTACTCTGCTAAGGACAAACAACCAGGCACACTGATCCATCAAACTGTTTAATGACTTATTTCCCCAATTTTTTCCTTTTTTTTTTAAAGTACTCCTCCTCATTTTCTGCTGACTTTGTAAATTCCCAGGCTATACTTTCTGCTTTGGAACAGATGGAAGAGCTGACCTCACTGCGTCCACCTGGGGCTGCTGAAGTATGAAAGGAAGACAAGAGAGAAGAGGAATAACACTTTGACAATAGAGTCAGCATAAAAGGTCAGGAGATTCTTCAATGAGGCATCAGATAGTAAGGAGCAGGTGAGAAAGGAAAGAACAGAAATATAAAAAGGGGAAGAAAAGGAAGAAATCAAATTTTAAAAAGGAATGGTTGATTTTACTGAGATTTTATTAGCAGCGTTACAAACAAAAAAAAGCTAAGGGCTCTCCTAGCAAGACTGTAAGGATGCCACAAGGAGACCCTGGGATCTGAAATAACCATTGCAAGAATCATGGCCAGGCAGGGGCGTGATTCATGAAGTCGGTGAAGAACAGAAAGCCTACAGCCCTCTATGCTTTGCTTGTGGTGTACTTCGTATCTGGGAAGCACTTAACCCCTGAGCTATGGCTCTAACCTGCTTACCTGCATTTTTATATTCATACCTGGTATCATCTGCTCCAGACCTTCTTGAAACATCTCAGTCTTTTTCAAACTACATTTTCCTTCATTTAATTTAAACGTTACGCTTATCTTGATGGCTGAAGCATCTTCAGGAAGAAACAATGACACGTTATTTCAAAAAACAGGAGTAGGAAATTGAGATAACCCTAATGTCACATCATAATCATAGCAACAAAAAATGTGCTGGTATGAAGTGATCATCACAGAAAACTTAAGGAGATGCCAGAACCCTCCTGCTGTGAAGCTGGTTCACAACTGGAATTAAAATGAAACAAATAAGGGTGAGCTGAAATCAAAGGAGATACTCCATATTATTTCAGAAAGTAGTTTATGCCTATGGTTGTAAACATTTTCTAAACTTTACTGTCCAACAGCTCAACCTAAACACATTGTATGTTGCCAACACTGTCCAGGTTTGGATGACTAAAAGGAGACATAACTCCTGGTCTAAGTGTTTATTTCACTACTGATCTCTTCCTCTTTCTTTATTTTTAAGTGCCAATTTGAATGATGCTGATGAAGCAGCATAAGGGGAATTTTCTGCGGCAATCATGAACTACAATCATGAGAAGGAAGAAAAAAGAGAGCTTATAATGAAGAGGGAAAACAGAAAGTCAATAGAAATACCTTTGTTTCACAGTTATCAATGAAAATAAATCAGTCAAACTATGTAACAGTAATGTAGTGATTACCCAGCCAGCTGGAAGCATTTGCATTTTGCTGCTTTTTCTTAAGCTGAGAGGACCTGCCACAGGTGAGGGTGTAGGCATCTTGTGTTCCTAACAGACAGACAGACAGACAGTAAAGACACAGGCACAGTGCACACACTGAGGACTCCTGTAGCATAAAACACATTTTAAATTTGTTGATTGGCATCATCATGCAGTGTTGTTCATAAAATACTCCACATTAGAGCTTGTGCCTTCCTAAGCCATTTAAAGGATTCAGGAAGAGAAACAGCATCCGTCCCACAGGCACTGGCTGGGTCCGCACGCCGTGTCCCATGGGATGGAGGGGCTGTGTGGGCAAAATCTCAGACCCCACGCAGGGCTGGAATGCCTTTGCCCCATTCACCAGTGCCTCTCAGGGCCAATTAAGGAATGGCCCAGGGAGCACGGAGAATTCTTCCCTGTCCTCCCCAGCTTCAAAAAGAGACTTGTCATGAGAAGGGAATCTGAGGGTAGAGTGGTTATAAAAGACAAGGAGAGAGGGGCTTTCCTGGACACTGCCAGGGATACAGCCCTTTATTATCTGCACTGAAAGAGGAAAGACCTCTGTTTATTGACTACTTCTTGGGGCTCCCATGAGAGTTAGGAGGTTGGTCCCTCTTACACTCTGTGCAGAATCGCGTGCTGAGTTTTGTTAGTTTTGACTTACCAGAGAATACCTGGACATCCGGAGAGCAGCTCAAAAAGCATCTATCACTCCCAGCACTCTTCACGCAGTGCAGCAATACCTTGGGTGACACACTATCAGACAAGGCACCTTTTGTCTCTAAATGAGATAAAACAAACACTCACAGAATTAAAACATCTACCTTCACCCTGCTGATAAATCAGCATGCAGCTGCTTTTGTAGCCGGCACCTGAGAGCGCCCATGCAACCAATATGCTGTTTAGACAGAAAATTAAAGCAAAATAAAATCACTGGAAGGTCACACCACAGAAGTAACTTAATTCGTCATGAGCAAAACCTCCTCATGCAGAGGAACAAAAGGAAAAAGAAGAATGAGGTAGATAAAAGCACAGGAAAGAAAGCATCAAAATCCCTCAAAGTATCTCCTGTTTTTAGGGTTGGTTTTCTGTTTGTTTTTATGAGTTTCAACATCACTACCGTCACGCCTTGCTAAAAATTAAAGCAGAATACCAGGAACAATGACTCATACCACTTAACTGGACAGACCATCAAATTTGACTGTAACCATATGGCCCATCAGACACACCAGGAGTAGAAATGTATTTACCAGACACCTTACCAACACAGTCCTTCTTATTCCAGTGTAGCTTGTAGTTAGAGTGACACAGGCATTCATAGTCTCCCAGCGTGTTCACACACTGCTGCTGGCAACCACCATTGTTGATGCTACATTCATTAATATCTGCAAAGGAAAGGTAAAAAAATACTTTTAAAAAGTTGCTCTTCCCAAAGTTCTGCACTCTAACTCCACTAGGAAAATGTGGACACAAATAGTCCTCAGTAGGGTTTTGAAAAGACTTCAGGAATGCTACCTGGACACCCACCTTGAAATAGTCTGTCTTCATGGAAATCCTTCAATAAATGCCAAAATACACCAAATAGTGGTGGCTCATAATTAAACAATATCCAGCCTCAGCAATACCATAACAAATTAACTCTACGAAAAGCAGATCAAGTCAAATCTGCATTGCACTGTGTCTGGTTAATTAATATTTCTAATTTGAAATAAAGACAGTGAACATGGGCAGGATTCATACTAACCAACCCTCCAGAGTTCTCCAACAGATGCAACTACTGTGGAACACTTTGGCTCTGTGGGCAAACACCACCATTGTGTCCCCCTGGTCTCTTTTGGCCAATTACCCATTTCTGGGGCCTTGTCCCACCCAGTAAATGCCAATAGGAGGAGAAATCACTGACAACACAACACGACACATGCTGCCTGCGGTGCAAACTTGCATGCTGATGCAGAATATACCATTCAGCAGTGCTGTACCCCAAGGGTCAGCACTGGGGCCAATACTATTTATCCTCTTCATTAAACCTGGATGGTGGGACAAGAGTTCACCCGCAGCAAGCTCACAGATGATACAAAACTGGGAGGAGTGGCTGGTACACCAGATGGTTGTGCCACTATTCAGAGGGACCTTGACTGCCTGGAGAAACAGGTCAATAGGAATCTCATGAATTTCAACAAAGGGAAATGAAAAGGTCTCTGTCTTTGCTGCTCGGATCCACCCTGAGGAGGGCTTCACTTCTCTCCCATAGCTTTATGGCAATTCTACATAAACCCAGAAAGCTGCCATCAAGAAACCTCTTGAAAGTCCCATAAAGTTTGTGCATCTGAGGGTGCCTACTTCCACATACACTTATCTCAGTGGCAGTAAGTTCTTGTCACTGCTGTCCCCAAACCAGATACCCTTTAAACAACAATTTGTTAGAAAACACTGCGAAACACATTACAAAACCAATCTGATCTGGGGGAAAAATATGCTCTTTACAGAACCGAGACAGCAGGGGTAGGAATGAGCAGCAGAGGAACAATGGAGAAAGAAGGCAACACCTTAAACTGGTACTGCTCCCTAAGATACCACAAAATCACCCAAATCTTTGGTTTTCATTGACCTTTTGTTAGGATGGCAATCTCTTATCTCCAGCACTTACTGACTTCTTCCATAGAGGTCAGAAGGTGTATTCTCAGTATCCTATCAGCTCTGACCAGCCTGTGATTGCCAGTCAATGAGGGACTGACTGTGGTATGAGGATTAACATCTTCTGCACAGGGCTAGGACAAGAAAAGGCCAACTAGCAGCCAACAGCAAAATTACACTTCCTTTTCCTCACCGGTAGCCAAAAGAAATCGAACTAATGCAGAGGAATTAATCAGAAGTCTTCTTTTACTAAGTAGAACACACGATGGTGTTATTCCTTATCCAGATAAGTTCCCCTGTTCATCAGGATAAAACACAGTGATGTTGTAGCCCTGTAATCTTATTTGCCAAATTTCTAGAGGCAGAGGATAGAACTGACAGGCACACAGAGATCTCTGAACTGTCATCTCCAACTGTGCTCATTCTACCTCAGAAATAAAGAGGTCTCACTCAGAATTAAGTAAACTTTGGAGTCAGTAAGGTCTTGTGGAGTCAGTGAGGTCTTGCCTAGAGCTTATATAAAACAAGTTTGATTCCATTTAGTGTCCCAGTTTTTCATGTTTCCTCATGTTAATTCTGGGAATTTTTCACATGTCAAGGTTCTACGAACCACTTTCTCTTTCCTTGAACTGTTCTTGTAGGAAAGACATAAAAAATTTAAGAGTATTAATCTTGGCCGGGGTAAAGCAGTACTACATCAGCTGAATTCCAACCTACATCACATGCACAACAGCAACCTGCAGAGCCATAATTTTCAGAGTCATTCAGAGCTTCCTGTTCTTCAAGTCCTACTCCACTGACTTTTCCTTAAAGTCAATGACTCTTCTGCATGTGAAAATTGTATTGAATTATGGATTTCAGGTCCAAGTACAAAACCCATCAGTTTGTCCTAATAGTTACGGGTGCTTTCTGCATGCACAGTGTAAAGGCAAAATCACTCGAGCAAAGACAGAAATAAGCAGGATCACTTTCTACTTTTGCTGTGTCTCATTATCACAGCAAGGAGTAAAATTTACTCCTGCACCTGCCTCGGTTTGTGTCTCGCGGGGACACTGCAGGGCTGTGGGGACAGCCCTCTGTCCCAGGGGCTGTGCGTGTCTGTAACTCGCCTCCAGGGCCTGTGTGCATCCATAACTCACCTCCACAGTGCGTGAAGCCGTACAGGGCATAGCCCTTGTTGCAGGTGCACTCGAAGGTGCCGGGGTGGTTGATGCACGTGTGGTCGCACGCCCGCTCGAAGGAGCACTCGTCAATGTCTGCAAGGTTTAAAGGGATCCGTCAGAACCTCTCAGGCTGGCCAGGGAGCCCTGAGGAGCCAACAGAGTTCAGCAACTGCAGAGATGTGCAGATTTATGTGAACTAAGCAGATTCTTTCAGAGCACATAATGTAACATAATGAAATGACAGTTTTTAAAGGAACTCTTGGTTTGCCAAACAAGATTTTTCTTGGCAAGCGCAAAAACTGCTGTTACATTTTTACAATTATGTTTAAAACAAATTATTTCTCTTCTGGGGGAGAAGAAAACTGCTGACAAAACTCTTATTTCATTAAGATTACTCTACATAGAAGAGAAGTTTACAAAGAAAAGTATTGCCTTTGTTTTTTCTCCTTAAATGAAGCTCTATATGAATATAGAGTGCCTGATCCAAGCCTGCTGAGAACCACAGTATTCTCTGAGAACGAACATTCATTATACCATCAAAAGCACCTAAAATTTCTGTGCTAGTACATTTTGCATGCCGGGTAAGAATGTTGCAAGACACAAAAAAAAGTTCACATAAACTTCACTAACACTTTTCGTCAGTCTTTTTCCTCTGGCTTTGGCATGCATCATGATATTACTTTTGAAATCATCTAGGGAAAGTAACAGAAGTGGCAGGAGTAAAAGGGAGATGCACATCTTTAAAATACATTCATGAACAAATTTAATTTAAAAAACCAGACCAAGCTATCTTGAAAATCAGATGATTATTAGTAAGTTTTTTCCATGTAAATAGTTGTCTTTCTTTGTCTATTTATAAAGGATAAGAATGCACCAAAAACCCAGGTGAAAATTATTTTCTCTTGGTCAGTTCAGTTTTCTGAAGTTCACCTTTAATGTCAGCTGGTTTCCTAGGAAATGGCATAATTCACCATTTGGCTGACTGAATTGACGTTGTTTCATTCTCTTGCTTTTCCACAACCACAGACCATTTCAATCTTCACATTTTTTAATGCATTTAAGCAGCTTAAATAGGATTGCTAAATCTATATGTACAAGCCACCATACAGCAAAGCAAATATGCTTTGTAGGTCTCACAGGAGAAATCTATGTCATCCTCAAAATCAAGGATGACGAGTGCTCCGTGATGTTTTAGAGAACAGAGATTCCAGTCTGTCTACAAACCTATAATTTCATAGATCACATTATATCTTTTTCCTTTCATAATGAGCTCATGGAAATTAAATATCCTATTAAGAAAAAATTGTTTCATTGCAATGGTGAATCAGTCAGTAAGATGGAAAGAGAGACATTGCCTAATTTTCCCTGTAAATTATTTTAAGATCATTAAGGCAGGGGGAAGCATTAACCTCATAGAGAGCTTTTTAATATGACGCTGTCTCTGGCCCTTCCTGATAATAGCTCTCTGTGCCACTGAACATATCTCCTACAATAGCATCAAGCCAACTGTATTAACTCAACAGCTGTTTCACAAGAAAAAAATCCAAACTGAGGAATGGAAACTATTCTGGAGTCCATTATCACTTCATCATTGTAGTAGATGTCCAAGCCACGCTGATTTGTCCTACTTTTGTTGTACCATTGTCTCTCCAGTGCACATACCTTGACAGGACTTCTCATCTGTTAATAATTTAAATCCTTTTCTGCAGCTGCAATCAAAACTGCCAACAGTGTTTTTACAGAAATGATCACAGCCTCCATTATTGGACTGGCATTCATCAATATCTGTAACAAAAAAAAAAAAAAAGGCTTCAGCAAATAAACAGAGCTTCAGCACTCAACCTACTTCCAGTGCCAGATCCAGAAAACAGTCACGTCCAGTCGGGTAGAGGAGCCCAGAAACAAAATCTAGTGAGACTACCACAAATTGTAAGGAAGATCAGATCCAGCTCTTAAGAATGACCCAGCCCATTCAGCCCCAGGACAGTGTTATTTGCTCTCATTTAATACATTGCTGTCAGTTGCATTTGGGTAATGAATTCATAAAAGACCATTCCCTAAGTTCTGTTTGGAAGCACTCTGACTCCAAGGCTCTCTAAGAGGTTTTAGTGTTTTAAACATGCTCTCCATTTCCTCTTTGTAAGCCCTGCAGAAATCTCAGACAGAAACTTCCTGAGCTACCCCATCCTTTCCATGGCAATATTAGAATGAGGCCTTTATCTAACATTAATTGACTCAGGCCTGCGGATTTCATCATTTTTGCTTAGCAGAACAGCCTTAACATCTAATTACTGGGAAAGCAACATAATATACAACCTAACCGTGCCTTTGCTCCCTGCCAGTGCTCTCATTAGAGCGGCTTGGCCCAGTGTATATTTATAAAACACATCCCTGTTTACACACTGGTATTTCCTTACCAGCTGCCCTACTGCCCAGCTGGCCGTGGGTAGTACAGCAGGCTGCTGGGCTGGAGACCTGTAAGCACCCACACACCTGCTGCCCTCTGCCAGTGCTGACCTCTGCCTGACCACAGAGCTGCTCTAGCTCTCCCAAACCTCACCTCCGAAAAACGAGGCACAGCAGGTGGAAGTGGAGAGAAGGAGGGCAGAGCAGAAGAGATTCTCTGCACGTGATACACCTGATGTGATGGAAACCACAGCCTCTACCCCCGGTGCAGTCCTTCCTTCAGGCAGATTGCACACACTGGCTTTCCTCCGGACACTGGGTTGCTTCCGTTAGGAGATTAATACTTTACAGGATTTGGTAACACCTTACAGGTGTTGGTACACGTGTCCAGGAGTATAAAACCCACCTTTGCATGTCTTGCCATCAAACTGGAGCGTGAATCCCACGGGACAGCTGCAGTGGACTCCGGTGGATGTGTCCTTACAGGTGCGATCGCAGCCGCCGTTGTTCACTGCACACGTTTCTGGCCAACGAGACCAAGCTCAGGTTTGCTCACAGGTGTTAAAATGGTACCAAGAAACATCGTGGGGTACAAGGCTCAGTCCCAAGCACAGCTATTCAAACATATTTTGCCTAGTACACACGAGTAACTGCTAAATAGATGTTTTGGAAAAATCCCTGCCTCAGCTATTTCCAGGGTTCTTGTGGAGACTCTACAAACCAAAGTACTGTGTTCTGGGTGTTCCCTTTGTGCCTTAAACACAAATCCCTGCTCCCTGATGGTGAATCTGTTACCGTCAGTCAGTTTCCTTATGCCCACACTCAATTCTGGCTGATCCGCTGACACTTCCCACCAATGCTCAGACACCTGGTCCCACTCAGCACTACTAAACCAATTTTCTTAAATCCCTCCCAACACACCTTCCCATGCTACCTGTGCTCCCAGTCACGGTGGATAACTCCCTCACTGAGCACTCCCTCAGCCTGGTAACCCAGGTGCCATTTCAACCAGTTTGTTCCTCTCACACCCACCCTGTGAAAACTATGTCTAAATCTCACCAAACCTTTCTCATGAACACTCCTGAAACACAGTTCTTCACATCCAACCAAACAGAAATAACTCACTCTTTGGCATTCATCCCCTTGTCATCAGTCTAATCACCTCAGTCAGTCTAACAACCTTTTCACTGGCTGGACAAATGCAATTTTACATAGCATGTATTGATTGAGAGAGCTGCAAAGAACATTTATGTCTGCTTTTTGAAATCTTCTTTCTATTTCTGTATCCTCGTTTTCTCCAGCATCAAGCATATGCTACTTATTGTCAAGTTTTGAGAGCTCTACTGGCTTATTCCCTCCCAGTCTCTCATCTCACATGCAGTATTGGCAGGCTGTATCCAACCTCCAAGGGAAGACAGAGTGCATCTTCTTTCTTTAGATGAAGAAATCAGATGTCTGAACATTATGGAATAACATAATCTCCTTAAGAGGGAGTGGATCATCTCAGACAGAGTTCAGCCCAGAGCTGAAGGTTAAAACAAAAAAAAACCAAAAAGCCCCACACCGATTCTTTGATCTAAATGGTTTCAACAGGCAGCAGAATTATTTTGGATCAGCACTTTTACCCATAAGCAACCGTCGCTTCACTCTCTTGTCCACATCAGCTGCTGCTGTGGTGTTTCCCTCAGAAATTTCAACAGCAGCCTCTTCCCTCTCTGTAAGGAACATGAAAAAAGCAAGTGAGTAAAGGTGCCCTGACCAGAATCCTCATCTGACATCCAACACCCACACACACACACACACACACTCAAATAGCTTCATCACACACTGAATCAGAGACAGTCTGGCCAGGCAGAAATCAATAATTTTTAAAGAGCAAGTGGTAATAAAAATCATTAAGACTCTTCAGTCAATGAAGAATGAGCATCTTCTTCATGAGAATACTTTGCTTTTGTGGCTTCCTTACAAGTCATGTTTGCTTCAGTACTCTTAACAAAACAAAAGATGTGCTACAGATGTAGTAAACAGCAACAAGATGAAAGAACTAATGGAACTGTCATGAACGGTTCTGTTAGGAGAGCGCTGTCATCATCTATCGTGGGCTAATTACAACGACCAGCCAGTTATGCCTGAGCATTTGATTTCAATCAACAGACAACAAACTCTTCCAGAGACTGGAAGAGTTCATAAATCTTAAGTACTTTCTTTACTGGATAACTGCCTTGCCAAAATTATACATTAATTGATTTCAGAGTCCCAGCTTTAACAGATGTACTCCTTGGTTACACTCTCTGGCTCATGCTACTGAAGAAACTGAACCTAAAATATCTTAGAGGGAAGGAAACCTTTTTTGGTTAGTGACAGGCCTCGTGTTTCAGGGGGACCAGTGATAATTGCAGGTTGCAATAGTATGAGGTAGCCTCCTATATAGGGAAGCATAAGTTGCCTCGACCCAACCAACTCACTCACGCACTATCAGGTTCCCAAATTTTGAATTCCTTGGCATTTTCTAGCTGTGTTATTATGAGGGGCATTGGTCATGCACACAGAGCACCACCACAGCACCCTCGAGTCAGCCATCGACAGAAAACTACTTCCCTGCAGCGCATACTGACCCAGGCAGGTCTTCCCATCCACGTGCATGACGTACTTGGGGTGACATCCACAAACAGGCCCATTGTCAGCATCATCACACGTGTGCTGGCAGCCCCCGTTCCCGTGGTTACACGTCACTAGGAAGAAAACACATGTTGCTCTCACAAGTACTTGCAGCACCTTTGAAGGACAGCGTGCAATTCCACTGCCATCTGAGCGTCCAATACACCTTCCTAATGTGCCCCTGTCTCAGGACTCAGAGACTGAAACAGTGCAGAGCTCTCTCGTGGAGATGAACTTCCCCTCATTATGGATGACAGCACAATTCCCAAACTACAGACACTACAGCAATTAATAGACCTGTGTGACAGTGTCCAGAAAAGACATCAATTCTGGTTTAATTTAAATTCACACAGTTCAGGTGTGTCATCCCACGTCAGCTAAAACATACCAAATCCCATTTTACTACAAACAGAACACTATTTGTTCACTTCGGGAAACCATAAGCATATGGAGAATGTTGCCTACAAATGCAGCTCCTCTGGTTCTTGGACAGCTCAAATCCTGGTCGGCATTCACAAGCAACTCCTCCTTTGGGCGTTTCTCTGCAGATGTGGGCACAGCCATGATCTTTGTTCATGCAGCTCATGCCTTCTGCAAAACAGGAAAGGTACGAGAGCATCAGCATCCTCAGCACCTCTGTGTGCAGGCAACAAAGTCAGTTCAATACACACACACAGACTAAAGCTGGCTACTCTGGGAAGACTCTGCAGGGTTGGGACAAGAAGTTTCAGCTTACTGAGAGGAAAGGCAGTAAGCCCAGTCCTGCAAAGTCACTGGCCCCAAGGCTTCTCCTTCTGTGATTGTTCCAGTGCCCATGTTCTTTGACTGCCAGGTCAAAGAGCAGCATCCACAGATTCGTACAGCACCTGCATTCTCATCCAACGCTCTCACTTTATACCAGTGTTCATAAAACCTCCTCATTTCTTTTACAAAAGTGGCAACGGCTTGTCAAGGTCCAAGTCCAAAGGGAAGTTCCTATTTCTCTGCGTAAAAGAGCAGCCAGCAGACACAGGAATGTTTAGAACAGCAGTCACAAGGGTCATCCCCATTTCAATTACTGGCTTATAAAGCAGATTCCCAGAGTCATAACCTGTCTCAGCAGTGAGCAAGTAGAGACCAGGCCAACATGCAGATTGCACATATGCTGTAGATCAATTCTTTTTTATTAACCATTTTGTTTTCAATTTTTTTTACTCATTTTGGTAAATACCACCCAAGAGAACCTCACTGGGTGTTATCACTGTGTTCTGTATTTCTACACACCTTCCCAGCTAGACAGAATTTAGTGCCAGTGCCTGCTTTAACCAAATGAAGAACCAGTGTGACACTAATGACTGTATTTCTTTTGCTACACCTCCTAAAACATCCTGCCATTTTTATCTCTGCCGGTTCATGCACAGCACTCAGTGACTGCCAGACTGTCTTGTTTGGCCTTCGTAAAAAATCCAATTAAATGGGGAGTAATAGTTCCTAAAATCATCATAAAAACTTCTTCCACCTTGCCCCATGGTCCAGGGCAATCAGTGGCTTTGCCACTGGCAAGAAGGTGGTACAGTCTGTACACACACAGCACAAAAACACACAGCAGCTGGATCAGTTACCCAATGGGATCATTACACCAAATTAAACAAACAGGTTTTCTTTTAACAGAATACCACAGATTTTTGATGAAGTCCTCTATGGTGCTACAAAACCAGGACAGATAAGACATCTGAATGCTCTCCTTGAGTATACAGAGAGGACACCTTTACCATCAAACTCTCTGCCTTGGCACATGTGGCTTTAGAAAGACAAGTTACACCAAAATGCTCTTTCTTCTCAGTGAGAACATTTCATTTGGGCAGACCAAGTGGAGCACACTTTGGCTGCAAGGGCTCATCCCACACCACCCCAGCGAACTTCTCTGGAGCTGAGCAGATGCACCATCAGAAGCAGAACAGAAAGGGTGACCCTGCTGCTGAAACGGGATTGTGTGATTAATTCCACATCCTATATACTTTTTTAACTTACACAGCCCTTTTTGCAGCCTTATCACTAAGTGAAACAAACCCACGGCACTGTGAGGCAGAGGTCGGCTCCTCACCATTATTCCACTCCACTTCAATTAGGTCCTTGTTCCACACCGCTATTCTCGCCCCCTCAAGCACCAGCTACAGGACCCTTTCTCTGTTAAGACAGCTTTAAGCAACAAAAGAATGGACTTTGCAGAGCCCAGATTATTCTGCTCTGCTGGCTTTTTGATTCCTTTCCCACAGTGGGGACTCTCCAGAAGTCCAACAAGACAATGAGACTTCAAACCCTGCAGCACAGAGACACAGCCCGAGGAGCCCACGGGAAAGCTGTCACCCATTATTGTGTCAGTCAAGGAAGGAGACAACCTACGAGGCCACAAATTAGCCTCATTAGCGCTGGTGTTTTTGTGAAAGCTCTGGTCTCAAGCATTGGTTTAAAACCTGGGTTTCATCCCGCAGGGGTTAGAGAGCATTAAGAGAATTAGCAGCTTAGCTTCTGTTAACCAAGTCATTCCTCTGTCTCTCTTGAGCTACCAAAGGGGAAACTCTTCAAGCAGGTACTTTGGTAAAGTTCACTGACACCAGACAAATGGTTTATATGCTCCATTTGGGATTGCTCTGTTCTGAGCGAGCAGACTCCAATCAGGTCTCCACAAGCTAAAGCTGCACTTTCCACACCAGGATGCATTTTAGTAACAAAGTATCCCTTGTGTAACAAGGTACTCCACCAAACCCACCAAAATCTAGCTGACCCGAAAGGCAGTTCCATAGAAGGTACCCACATCCACACATTCCAGCATTTACTATGAGGCTGCTGCTTGTTTCCAAAGGTCATGGATCTCTCCAAGCCCTATTTCATAAGGCTGTATTCAAGAGATGTCTGTAAAGCCATAAAAGCTGTGTGGCTGCAAACTCCTTGGTGGACACAAAGTCTCCCAGGTCACATTGTTCCAGTGCTGTTGCAATGGCAGACTGTGGTCCCGAACCAAACCCCAAACAAATTTTGGTCAAATTCCCCCACATACTTCCCAGAAACACAATTTCTCTTGCAGGAGACCCAGAAGTGTTGTGGGATGGGTGGCTCTGGATTGCTGCACTCAGCCAAGAGAGGTGAATCCAGTGCCTGCCTGGCTGAGCAGATCCCACGCCAGATGAGTCCTTTCTGCTGACTGGACCTTCCTGAAGTTACCCAGCAAACCCGAGATCTGAGCACTCCTGTCACTGGCAAAACACAGGCAGAAAAAGCCAGCACGGTATTTCCCTATCAGGTCAGGCTGAATTAATCTCTTACATGTACGATCTGTGTTTCAGTCTTTACATCTTTTTGCACAGAAGGTGTCGGGACAACATTCCCAACCTGCGAAGAGCATTAAGGCTCCACTTAGGGCATGTTCAAGCAGGCACTCCGTAGGACAGAGGGAGAGGAGGCAATGATACAAAGAGCTACCAGAGGTTCTCGAAGGCACTCTGTAGTAGAAAAATGGTGAGGAGCATCAGCACAGCCAGCAGAACAGGACACCCCAGGAATGCCTTAGTCTTTCATCATGCTTTCTACATCCTTGTGTTAAGGCAACTTTTCCCCAGAAGCTCTCTAGCTATCCCTGTTCTCCACAGTCAAGGCTCCCAGAGTGACAGTGAGATGGTGCCCTGTGTACACGTCCACACAGTGGTTTAAAACCTGGGTTTCATCCCACAGATCCCGTTCATTCCCATCAATCCAGCCCAACAAGCAGAGAGCTATGACTGTGAAACACCACAAGGGAGAGCAGCAAGATTCGCTATCCAGAGCAACAGCGGCCACAAAGATGCACTGCATATTTACTCACAAAATAAATCTGGTTTCCTTCAAATTTTTGTGTTCTCTAATATGGAGGAAGGTGAACTCAGAAACAAGGTGCACACGCATGGCTCCCCTGCCAGCTCCTTTAAGAGCCTCCCAGGGTAATTCATTCTCCCACACAGATGAAGAGCAGCTCATTCCATCAGGCAAACAAGGAAAAAAATAGGATTGTGCACAACTTCTCAGGACACTTTCAGTTCCTGTGGTTTCAACTCCAGTTCACTCTACTTCTGTGTATTTAAAGGCCAATATTGCAGACCACAAGGAAGGTCTCTCAGGCATTAATGTATGAAGAATCTTAACTGGGCTGGGAGACAGGAAAGGAAATATTCCCTCATTTTACAGATAAGAAGCAAAACGGAATAGATGGCCTAGGCAGTAGGAGCCAAAAGCTGCTTTGATCAATGCCGTGAGGTCTCAAAACAGAACCAATAAAGTACAAACACTGAGCAATGCATACACAAGGCAGAGAACAGAAGTCCCAGAAATGAGCGGAAAAGCAGAGAACAAAGTGAGGGGAGAGATAAAGCAGTGAGATTTGGCTTACAACAGACATGCCCACCCAAGGGAAAAAAAAAAAGGTTAAAAAAAGGTGGGGAATCCCGAGCAGCACTTTACAGTAATGAAGGGGGGATGGGAGGGAAACAGTCACAGCATGAAAACCTGAAAAAAATGGCTTTTAAAGAAAGCAAAACAAACACTTCAGTGTTTTACTAAGAAGAAAAAAACACAAAAGGCAAAACAGTGTGTTGGGTTTTTTCTTAGGACTGGTTTGATAAAGATATATTTTGTTTGATAGTTTTCACCAAAAAAATCCATATTTTTGCCCTCCTTGTTTTCCTTTTCAAAAAGGACCTAAGTTTATGGATATTTTGGTATTATGATAAAAGGGTCTATTTGGGAAAAAAAAAGTTAAGATAAATTAAATGCATCTTTAAGAAGAGAGGTAGAATTCCAAAGGTACAGTTTAGGGAAGAAATACTAATGACAGGGAATGCTGCTGCTGTCCGTTCAGGGGAGTAGATGGTACTCAAGTAGCAGCAAGTGTGAAAAAAGAGTTGGAAGCTTTTCCTCGCTTGGCATCAGACAGGACAAGGAGTTCAAGCAACCAGTTTCTGTCCTTAGAGACCTCCTCCATGGATGCACACAAACTCACATCCCTGCTGGCCACACGGCCGGAGGGACAATGCCTTGTCCCACCACCGCTGCCCTCCTGCCTGTCCCCACTCCTGGCTCAGCCCCTGCAGTGACACCCTGGGCAGTGGCCTGAGAAATCACCCGAGCCCCGTGAGACCAAGCCCAGGGCCGGAGGAGCTGAGAACACAAATTCTGAATCCAAAAAAATTATCAATTCAGCTCTGTCAGATGACAGCCACCTCAGCACCCTCATCTGTGGATGGCCATATATGTCTCTAAATGTTGATCTCCTCACTATGGGGATTTTAAAAGTGAGATTTGTTTATTCATGCTCAGATTCCTCTTATAGTTATGCCAACAATAAACCATAGATTAAAGAAAGCTTTGCAGCTTTAAATACTTCTTACTAAGATTTTGACTGTACAGTTCAATGGACAACTCCCTGATCTGAGCAACCACTTTAAAGTATTCCCTAAGGGCATCCAAAATAATTTTGTTCAATCTGATGTCTAATTAGATATCCAAGACTCTGATCTCTCAAAGGTCGCTTCACAAAGGTTTCACTGAAAACAAAGCAGGAGATTTGAATACCTTTGGGGTTGACAAACAATAAATCTCTTAGCTGAAACCTGAACACTGAACAGGGAATCTAAAAGGTATCCTGAAGGTAGTGAAGGTACTGCCCTGTAACTAAAGCCAGTGAAAATGCCCAGAACTTGCTGTCCTTCCGTTTGTTGCCATTTCTTGGACTATGACACAGTTCAGCTGCACAACAGAGCACCAAGGACACTGGGAGTACAGCCTTTAACAAGCACAACATCGCAGACACACAGGTGAGATCAAAGAGGAGCAAAGGATGTAGCGTCTTCAAAGCCACTTAGAAGGTTCTGACACACTGCTCCTTTTAAAAGCACCGAGGACTTCAAGACCCTTCACAGCTTTGAAAACCTCAACCTAGAAATACTTTTGAAGATGGTTTGGAGCCTTTGCCTCTGTCAGGAGCTGCTGCTTGTTGCCCGGGGGCGGGGGCGGTACCTTCGGAGCGGTGGATGCAGGTATGTTGGTTATCGCTGAGGAAGAACCCCTCCTTGCAGCGGCACTCGTAGCTCCCCACGGTGTTGACACAAACGTGCTGGCAGCCACCGTTGTTGAACATGCACTCGTCTGTGTCTGAAAGAGAGAGGGGAAGGAGAGCTCTGTGCTCACGCCAGGCCACGGTACAGACAGGCATCGGCTCGGGCTGGAACCACCCAGGCAGCTGAGACACCCCGGGCTGCCCCGTGGCTGCTGATGTGCTGTCACCCTTGGGGAAGTGCATTGCTGCTGCTGCTCTTCCCCTGTTTGCAGCCTGCCCAAGCAGCCACAGGGCTCCCAAGAAATGCTGGCCAGCCCAAATAACCAGAGTTGATGGTTATAGCTAAGGCGGGGTAGCGTTGGCAGAGCCAGGCCAGGACCCCCATCACCCACGGGAACATTCCCTGCCCCTCAGTGTGGCCGGATCTGGCACCACCACTCCAGCTCTGGTACTTCCAGCTGAGCAATCACACGCGGGTCTGGTTCAGTAGGACAAGACCCTTTGGACCCAAACCCACCCAAGCTATAAAAGGTGTATCCCCAGAAAGATCCACATCCTGAAGCAAAGGTGGAACAAGAAAAATACAAACCTCAAATTCAGCTAAAAACCTATCCCCTGCTCCTTCCTTGCACCCTAGCTAGAACTCACACACCACATCTGTTCTGGTGCTTGGTTTGATTTATCATCCTCCTCCCTCAAGTCTAGGACATCATCACTCATCATCAAGGCTGCTGCTGTGTTGCCTGGCTGCGGTCAAGGACAAGAGCAGAAGTTCCGTAAGCAGTTTTAATCTTGATTTTGCAACATTCAGAGCCTCAACAACACCAGAGAACACAGAAGGGCTCTGCTTGCAAGATAACCAAGAGAACCAAAGAGCAGAAAAACTTCAGCTAAGCCTCTGAACAACAGGATGTCCATCCCAACCTCCAATTCTTTGGAATTTTACCCCTTAATAAGCACAGGTTTTCTGTAACCACTACTGCCAGATGCTTTTCCTAGCCTAATTTTCAGAAATTTTAACGGGAGCTGAAAAACGCTCAGTCCCCTAAAAACAGGACAAAACCTTGCTAAGGCAAAGCACTGGTCTCATTTGCAAATTCGTCTGTAACATCATGTTTGCTCCCTGTTCTGTTCATTGCTCCTGGCTAATAGTACAAGGTTTTTAATTTAACACTGTAGCAGTTCTGGCAGAAAACAGCTGTCTTTTAAAAAAAGGAGAAAGAGAGGCTTTTAGTAAGAAACATAACATAGTATTACAACAGATTTAATGTCTACTGAAGGCAGTGAGTAAGCCAATTGGATGCAAAAGAATGTGACCTGCTGGAGAAAAAGAGCGGCTGACATATCTCCATCACAAAGAAGCTGAGTATTTTAGAGTTCTACAGCGATGTGAATGTGCAAACAATCATGAATAAACAGCCACCACGAGTCTTTAGTGCTACAGATTTGAACTCCAGCAGATGTTTCTGTCTTACAGACCTTGGAAAGCTTTCAAAAAAATCATCTCCTTCCAACAAGTAATTGTCTATTTGGCTTAAACCCAGGCACACAGCCGAGATCTTCAAAAATAAGGGTGAGAGGAGGGCAACCCTGGCGTGAACAAAGTAAATAAACAGATTAAGAGAAGATGTGATCCAATTTGCTGCATGCCAAAATATTTATTTAACGTTTACATCACAACTCGAAGTTGGCACATCAGCGGTAAAAACCTCATTGTATGTCAATGACATTTTATTTTATAGGTCTGCCACGCAACACTGAGCAGCTTCCCAGTGACACAGCAGGTGGTAGATTTTGGTCTGAGTTATATCCCTGGTCACAAACAACTCGGCTGAAGTGTGCCTTGGGTACAAGGAGAATACACACACGCCTTTTGGTGCCATTGTCAGAGGCTGTGTGCTCCTTCACATCCAGCCCTTCATGGTAACCTCAACTGAACTCCAGTCTGTTTACAGAAACGCAAAAATAAGATGGATGTTCTGTTATTTTAAAGTATCCGCAGATATTTTGTTTCCCTCTCTACTTTATTTGGTTAAATATCTGGAACCTGGTGAGTTCTCCCTCTCCTCCACTTACACCGTGGAAAGCTGGGCACACCACAGGTTCCCAGCAGGTAAAACCTGACACAATCCCACTGAATACTCCAGAGCTTCTCTGATTTGTCCCAGCAAAAGACACAGCCTGGGGATGGTGTGACCCCCGCCTGATGTGCCACACGCTCGTGGGAAATACCCCAGCCAAACCTCAGCTATGCAGTGTGAGCAAGTTTCCCTCTGACTGCCACGGGTACGGAGGTGAGTCCGGGCACACCCGCAAGGAGTGCAGCAGTGGAGGAAAACTGAGCCATCTCTGAAAAAGCAGGTGGCACAGGCAGCACAGGGCTGAGGCACGCAGGGTGCCCAGCTGGGGTCCAGGAAGCAGGACAGCTTCACCTGCAGGAGGCTCCGTGGCAGCACTGCCAGCAGGCTGACAGCTCACACCTCCCTGTGCACTCTGCACTCTGTGCTGGAGGATTCCACCACAGCAAAGCCACAAGGCCTTGCTACCCATTGCTAAAGGTTTTCACCTGCTGGCACACAAAAAGGAGACTATGGATGTCTTAAATAAAGAAAAAGATGGTCAGAGAGTGTGTGCAGGCAGGGTCAGGGGAGTGCTGCCCTGAAAACCCTTCCAGAGGTGTGTCCTTCATCTCACACTAACCACCCAGGGAAACCCCAAGCACTGGGCTTAGTCCCTCTGTTCCTGAGTTCCATCATATACAACTGCTGCACACCCCAAATCATTCCCTCCTTTCAGGAATACTCAGACACAGTAAGAGTGAGAAGCCCCCACATTACAGATACATTTGAGAGAGACAATGCCTAAGCCTGGAAACACACCTGACAACTCATCCTAAGCTAACTGTGGAACAGAGACATCAGTGATAGCACACGTTCATTTATATAAACTCGTTTAGCATAGTAATAGATGACATTTGGCACACTTGAACCCAAAGCACTCCACAGAAATATAGCACAGTCATCCTCAGTTACAGAGGGGGAAAGACCCACACTGGGATGGCACATCAGTGCCTGGAAATCCTTAGTCCCACATGCAACGTTCTTCTCTCCCTGAACTGACTGAGCCCAGGAGACTGCCGTGTGTTCCCATGGGTGCAGCTACAGGGCTGTGCTCACAGCACCACTCACACTGCTCCTGAGCACACTCCTTACCCAGGCAGTTGTGGCCGTCGTGAGCCAACATGAAGCCATCGTAGCAAGTACAGCGGTAATTCCCTGGAATGTTGAAACACTCGTGGACACAGCCCCCATTGAAGTCATTGTCACATTCATCAATGTCTGAGGAACAAAGCAAAAGTCAATATGATGGATGCTTGCCTGAGTGTTATAGACAGGGATGTGACTGCGTAAATGTGAGCAGCAATTGCTGTCCAAAACCATCATTGTCTTGCAAACACACTATATTTAATGCATTTCTTCCTGAATGTTTCTGGTGACTGAGAAAACACCCCTGAGATCCCCTTGCAGCTTTAGCTTATATTTTTTAAGGCTGCTGCTGCTGCTGCTCATCAGGCTGAGTGGTATGAACGGGTGAAAACCTACGCAAGGTTGGCCCTTAATGTTGTAAACAAGAAGTAAATGGGGTGACGAAACAATGACTATTTTGACTTAAAAATCATCCTCCATTATGTTTAGTGGCACGCTTTCCTTAGAAATGCTCCGTGCTGACACAGAGAGAACGTGGTGCTCTGGTCCCTTTACCTTCACATTTCTTCCCTTCGCCGGTGTAACCCACTTTGCACGTGCACTTGTACAGCTTCGGGGTGTTCTGACAAATAGCATCTGGGTGGCAGTCGTCCAGCCCCAGGGCACACTCGTCCACATCTGTGAAGAGACAGCAGGCTCAGCAGGGATATCAGCAGGAGGAGAACAGGGCAAGTCCCCTGAACACGTCTCTGAGGAGATGACAAGGCTGAGCATCTCTCTGTGGTGCCCATGAGAATATTGTGTGTTTTTGTGTGCCAGGACAGAAACATGCAGAGACAGTATCTGCACTTCAATTTGTGTAATATCCTACCTGCACACAGATGTATTTGTATGCAATTCAGATAAGCCCATGTTAAGCCTCTGTGCACGTTTATAAATACATCCAAAACAATCTCTTAAGGGCTTGATGCTCCGTGAAATTCAACTGATAGTCTCACAGAGATTCATCAGAGATTGTTAATCTTTCTGATTAACAAAAGCAGTCATCAAAAGAGTTCTTGATCACATCCATGCATCACCTGCAGGAAGCCCAATGATTTTTAAAATAAGAAGAGGAGTTAATAGAAATGTACTTTCAAAGTCACCACCAAACCATTAAAAGACTGACTTACCGTTAAACAGATGTATAGTCTTAATTTTTTTTTTTTTACTAAAAGAATAGTATCTGGTGAGCAGCATTGCCAAATCACCTGGCCAGCCATCTCAAAGCACAGCATAACTGAAGCAAAATATCCAGGTGGAAACTTCAGAGAAGAGGAAATGAAGAGAAAGGGAAACACCAACAGGAAGAAGTCCTGGAGATGAAGAAGAGTAGACAGAAGAAGAGGAAGAAATGTTACAAGAAGCAGAAGACATCAACACAAGTTTTTCACACAGCAGAGGAAGAGTGAAACAGAGAAACAGGAAGATTTCCAGCAACTGGCTAAAAGGGAGAATTGTAGAAGCAACACTCCATGCAGGTACAAAAAGTGCCTCCTAAAACAAGAAGTAGTGCATGAGTATCAGCAGAAGGCCAATACTTCAGTAGTCAACCACTTTTTATGGTGGGGATCACCTTCTAGAGGGGAATTTCAGCCAGCACTTCTCCCATTTACAATTATAGCATTCATCCTGCTCTTTTTTTTTCCTTTCCCCAATCACAAAATATGCCTGTAGGTACTGCAGCAGCTGCCAGCTGCAGAAAGTGTTCGCTTGGTTTTAACTCCTAATGGGGTTTGGCAGTGGGAAACAAGGCAAGGAGCCAGAGTTAGAGCAGCAGTGCTTTCCTGGCTCTCAGGTGCTCACAGCTCCAGTAGCAGTGATGGGGTCCCCAGACACTACCAACAGAAAGCAAGGAGAAGGTGGAAAATAGGTGGGAAGAGCAGCAGAATCCACCTCCTTTCAAAGCAGAAAAGTCAAGACATTGAAAAATATGGGAGGCAGTGAATTGAAGGAGCAAGTCATGCAAGGAAGGGTGTGGGGAATAACTGGGGGCCTCCAGCTAGTGGGACTCAGATGGGTGGGGCAGAAAGAAAGGATGGGCAGGGAAGAGTAGACAGCGGGCATAAAGCAGCATCAGCCACACGTGCTGACTGTGTGCCCTCGGCACCGCCAGCTCTCCTCTGCCCTGCCCGAGCCAGGGGGACACTCCCGCCCCGGCAAGAGGGGTCCCAGAAAACACACAGCAAGGAGGGAGCTTCCCTCTAAGCCAGGACACAGAGACATCAACCAGATCTTGTGCCAGCAGCACGACATTGGCTCTGCTGGGTTATTTTTACATCGCCCCTCTGAGATCTGCAGCGTGCGGTAAAGAACCGCAACAAGAAGCCACAGCTCTAATGCATGCAAAGGCATGGAAAAGAGGGCTAGAAAAAAAACCCATAGGCACAGAGAACGAGATTTCCCCTTGCAGTGACAGTATCCTGAGCAGAAGGGAGACCCTGGAGGAACGAGACTGTGAGCAAACATCTCAGCCTTCAACTTGGCAGGAGGCGGCGGCGGGAGAACCCCCTGGGCTTGTTCCGCGGGGACCGAAGGGAGCTTCACCCTCAGCACACGCCGCTCACACGCCGCTCCCCAGGTGCCCCATCCCGGAGCTCACCCCGCTCCGGGGGCAGCGGGAACCGCCGGGAAAGGGGCACGGGCAGCCCCCGCGGAGCCCGAGCGCCCTGCGAGCTGCGACCGCCCCGCGCCGGGCACGGCCCCGCCACGGCCCCACCTCACCCCGGCACCGGCCCCGCGCCC